>WWET01003341.1:116257-127516 GCA_011038615.1 Limnodynastes dumerilii | reverse complement strand
CCTGCTCCGCTCTCGCTCTCTCCCCCTGCTCCGCTCTCTCTCTCTCCCCCTGCTCCGCTCTCTCTCTCTCCCCCTGCTCCGCTCTCTCTCTCTCTCTCTCTCTCCCCTGCTCTCTCTCCTCTCTCTCTCTCTCCCCTGCTCCGTTCTCTCTTTCACTATCTCTCTCTCCTACTCCGCTCTCTCTCGCTCTCTCACCTCCTCTCTCTCGTTCTCTCCCTCGCTCCTCTCCCTCTCTCTCTCTCTCCCCTGCTCCGTTCTCTCTTTCACTATCTCTCTCTCCTACTCCGCTCTCTCTCGCTCTCTCACCTCCTTCGCTCTCTCTCGCTCTCTCCCCTACTCCGCTCTCTCTCTCCTGCTCCGTGCTCTCTTTCACTCTCTCTCTCCTACTCCTCTCTCTTCTTTACTCCGCTCTCTTTCTCTCCTACTCCGCTCTCTCTCCCCTACTCTGCGCTCTCTCTCGCTCTCTCTTTCCCCTACTTCTCTTTACCCTACTCCGCTCTCTTTCTCTCCTACTCCGCTCTCTCTCCTACTCCGCGCGCTCTCTCTCTCCCTCTCTCTCTCCCTCTCTCTCTCCATCGCTTTCTCTCTTTCTCTCTTCTGTTTTTGCTTTTCAGTTTAGTGAGTGTTGGATGTGGGCCATGGAGTGTGAGTATTGGTTATGGAGGTGGGGATGGGTATCTTCTACACTCCGAGTCGGTGACTGACCCTGCGCACTTCTGTCCTCTCCCTTCCTGTGGTCTGAGCTGTCCTCTCCCTTCCTGTGGTCTGAGCTGTCTTGTCCCTTCCTGTGGTCTGAGCTGTCCTGTCCCTTCCTGTGGTCTGAGCTGTCCTGTCCCTCCCTGTGGTCTGAGCTGTCCTGTCCCTTCCTGTGGTCTGAGCTGTCCTCTCTCTTGTTCGTGGCTTCTCCTGTATTCTTCTTCCCGGCACATTCTGTGGCTAAATCCCCTCCTGACAAGTCCTCTAAATCCCGTCTTCTGCTGTCCTGGTGTCATGGCGGCTTCTAGGAGCTGGTGGCTAATGTCTGTAATAATCTCTGTGCAGCTGGTTAGAAACCTCTAAGCCCTTCTCACAAGATGACATGTCATTAATGTAAATGACAAGAGACCCGGTGTCGCCTCTGCTCCGCTTTTAATCTGTGTAACGAGGGTACAGTAGATACACAAGTCCTCATTGTCTCAGCGAGCTCCTGACACATGGCCCAGATAATCCTTTTTCTGCGAGTGTCAGCTTCTGGGGTGAGATATAATGTGCCATCTCTTGTTCAGGGTAATCTCTTCCAGGGTGGCAGATCCATTCCTCCATTGCACTGACTGCGCAACATCTGCAGATCCAAATTACACCGTCCTGTCCCATATCCCAAGTGCTGTAGACTTCAGTCCTGTCATTGTGTCTCCTATTCCCAACCACAAGGTGATCTCCCTGTCTGTAATAATCCACGAGGTGATCTCCATGTCTGTAATAATCCACGAGGTGATCTCCCTGTCTGTAATAATCCACGAGGTGATCTTCCTGTCTGTTATAATCTACAAGGTGATCTCCCTGTCTGTAATAATCCACAAGGTGATCTTCCTGTCTGTTATAATCCACAAGGTGATCTTCCTGTCTGTTATAATCCACGAGGTGATCTCCCTGTCTGTAATAATCCACGAGGTGATCTCCCTGTCTGTAATAATCCACAAGGTGATCTCCCTGTCTGTAATAATCCACAAGGTGATCTCCCTGTATGTAATAATCCACAAGGTGATCTCCCTGTCTGTAATAATCCACAAGGTGATCTCCCTGTCTGTAATAATCCACAAGGTGATCTGTTGCCTTTTGAAGCTCAGAGTTTTAGGTTAGCGCTTCTCTGGTCTCTTATGGTGCCTTTGTAGTTGGTTAAAGGGATAATACAGTAGCATAATATAAAATGTTTGGGAATATGTATATTACATTCCTACCATAAGACCCCAAATCTGGACATAAGGGGGTGTGTAAGGGATGCAGTTGTCAGTCTGAGTGGTGTGGTTTGTGGTCCTCGGTGGAAAGAAGGTTCCCCATTCCTGGTTTAAGGGGAAGCTGAGAGTTAGGCTGCGGGATATAGAGGGTTAGGCTACAGGCCATGGAGGGTTAAGGTTACAGCTGAAGAAGGGAAAGGTTAGGGTTAGACTGAGGGAACGGGAGGGATAGGGAAGGGTTAAGAGTAGGGTTAGCACTTACCTTAAGGTGTATGACTGCTCGTGACTCCAGACGTTGCATCTCCGACACTTACTCCGGCAATTACCGGCAATCTGCATTCAGCTGTAGAACGGTGATCATTGTACCGGTGACCTGCACTTGCGTAACACTCAAGCTGCTATGGAACTGCAAGCCTCAGAAGGTCTTTATCATGACATGAAAGGTCTGACCAGATGAATGAATCCATACCGAACACGTGTCAGCGTGACCTCACCGATCACCCAGCGGACAAACTGGCCATTTCTCCCTCACGGTCCTCCGGTCACCATTGCCGGGATAATTTGAGCCCTGCACTAGACCATTATTCCTCACCTCGGACGTGCTTACACACTGTACAATTATCTGCACAATCTGATGCTTATCGGCCAATCTGTGAGCAGATTTTTACACACTCCGGACCGATCGTCATCGGCATGGAGCGACATCTGGATGCCGGTCAGAGCCTGTGTGTGACGAGTAGAAGCTTCCTGGTTACAGTGACCTAATGCAGAGATTACTGAGAAAGCGGAGAGCGGTCGCAGCTCGGGGGAACGCGTCTCTCCTCGCCGCGGCTCTCTGAGAACGCTGTGTGCTGTTGTGAAGGTGAAACATCTGTTTAGAATGAAGCCCGGTATTGTGCGCTGTGCAGCTGTACATATCACAGGCCGGTTATCAGGGCACACCATCTTGTCACGCCAATTTGTGCCACATTTCACAGCCGATTTGCCTCCTTGCGCAGATAAAATTTCTGCCATTCGCAGGCAGCTGGACGCTGTTATTGTAAAGTGATTTTGCCACATAGGATGTGCTGCCATCACCAGATGACCTGAGGTGTCCGCTGGACGCTGGTGCTGCTGGTTATACTTATAGGACAGATAACGTGATATCCCCGGTGTATAATGCCATGTCAGTAATAATAATACGTCACCGCCTGGTGCGCTCTGGGTAGATGGTGCATATTGGACATCTTATGAGCTATACTTTGTGCAGTGAAATTACGTTTATTTGAAGGAATTAAGCAGATTTTTTTTCATTTTTTTTTTTATGTATTTATAATATAGGATAATATGAATAAAATCTGGCTGTTCGGGAAATATAGACTCTACCTATGTGTGGCCAGGAGAACACAGAACAATAATCGCCTGATCTGAGCGTGAATTGTGCTTTATCAAGCGTTTACCAATTAACCAATACACCAGGTGCCTCCATTCCTGTGTGTGTGTGTGTGTGTGTGTGTTCACTTAATGTGACCTTAATCTGACGTGACTAATTTAATTATCATGGCTAAGGTAAGAAAACAGAGGTGATAATTAGACCAAGGTGGCGGATGATATTAATAACCTCTGTCTCGGCCTGTGATAGTGTGAGCTGGAGTTTATTAAAGAGCAATTAGATTTAAAGGGGCTCTTACAGTGGAGCAATAATAGAGGTTCATAGGAGTCATTTGTGTTGCCGGCTTTCATGGAATCGGATCTTTCACGTATTTTTATGGAACGTTATTCGTTTGCATTAATTTCTCTGCCGTGAGATGGACCGGAGAAGCTGTGATATTAGACGTCACTGGAATTCATCATTTACCCCTTTATTCCCCTAATTGTTTTTTATAGAATGATTCATTGTTTATGTTTATTTTCTGTGGTTATATTTTATAGACCAGCTGTTGGGTGTTATTAATATACTGATTCTCTGTGTTTACAGTGTGTGATGAGAGATCTTTACATCCAGTAAGTTCCAAGCATTCATAACATCCCATTACATCGGAAACTTCAATGAGTTCTAGATTTTAGATCCCAAACCTGGCCACACACTATTGATTATCAGTTCCATCGTACAATTATGGGAAGATCGGATAATCGCTGTAGTGTGATGGATTTCCGAAACCTCAGATAATTGTCCTAGAAAGACTGGACTCTGAAAATCTAATGATCAGAATGTCCTGACAGAGTCCAAGCCCTATTATTGCACCTGTACCACTCCGCCTGGCCGGACTTTCCCCATCTGTCTCAGTCTTTTATGGGCAGGTACAGCAGTAATACAGTAATGATCGCTCTGTATTACTGCATGAGATTCCAGACTCCTATTACTATATCACTGCTATACCTGCCAGTAATTATGGGAAACTCCAGCCAGGAGGTAGAGGGGCCACACATTGGCTGGAGTTATTACAGCCAACCAATTAACTAGCTGCACAGGTCCTCCTACTGAGATTGACGGGATTCCCATGCAGAGATTGAAAGGAGGACCTTTCAGCCAATCCGTTGCAATGGACTCTGACAATCTCCGCAGCCCTTCCCTCTTCAAAATAGATGATCACTCCCAGCAAATGACGATATTGGGACCTTTTTCTACTGGAAAATCATCTTGTTTAAATCCCGCTCCTGCTGGATCATCGCTGTGGTGTGTGGCCAGTTTTACAGGTGACTTCTGCAGGATCCCAATTGGTGGATCCTAAAATCTATTCCTCAGTTCTTTGACCTAAGAGGGTGGTTGTTGGTGGTGGTGACACAGCGTGGAGGATTGACGTTCATTATGCATCCGTGAGACTTATATAAACATCATTCTGATTGGACGAGTCTACTTGCCTGCTAGATGGGCTTTGCATGGTCAGCGTGAGCCTGGACCTGATGCATTGTGTCTCTGTGGAGAGGTTTCCATCTGTCCGCTGGTAACGCTTGAGGTTACTCGGTCTCGTGATAGGCCACATATGTTCACATGATCATGGAACCAGTATATTCCTGTATGTAGCGTTAGATGTAATGTGCGCAGGGTATGAGAATGTGTCTGGTAACTCAGTGATCGCCTGATTCCCCGGAGCTCAGGTAAGGGTAATAAGGCTCTTATCCGGTGCATTTTTAATGGGCGATCGTTTACGTGCCACCACGAAAATTCCCACAGTGTTCACCGATCAGCATTTTTCTATCGTTATCGTTATCCCTACACACCTGTCTGATAGAAAATTGTGATGCCGACATGTACATTGCTTGGCATTACTATAACCCTAATCTTAACTCCTAGTTCCTGACCCTAACCGCTAACCAGGGGTGCACAGCAGGTACCGGGCAGAGGTAATGTCACAGCCGGCACTGGGCAAAGGTAATGTCACAGCAGGTACCGGGAAGAGGTAATGTCACAGTAGGTACCGGGCAGAGGTAA
Organism: Limnodynastes dumerilii; assembly: GCA_011038615.1. Classification (NCBI taxonomy): domain Eukaryota; kingdom Metazoa; phylum Chordata; class Amphibia; order Anura; family Limnodynastidae; genus Limnodynastes; species Limnodynastes dumerilii. The sequence goes on along the minus strand of WWET01003341.1, from coordinate 122,170 downwards.
TGTCACAGCAGGTACCGGGCAGAGGTAATGTCACAGCAGGTACCGGGAAGAGGTAATGTCACAGTAGGTACCGGGCAGAGGTACATCCTGCGCCGGCACTGGACAAAGGTAATGTCACAGCAGGTACCGGGCAGAGGTAATGTCACAGCAGGTACCGGGCAGAGGTAATGTCACAGCAGGTACCGGGCAGAGGTAATGTCACAGCAGGTACCGGGCAGAGGTAATGTCACAGCAGGTACCGGGCAGAGGTAATGTCACAGCAGGTACCGGGCAGAGGTAATGTCACAGCAGGTACCGGGCAGAGGTAATGTCACAGCAGGTACCGGGCAGAGGGTGGTGTGGCGTGTACATCCAGCGGTCTGTCTAAAGCACGTTTCATTTTTTTTTTAACAATTAGCTTAAGCTCCATATTGAAATCATCCTACAACTTCATTCATGTCATTTCAGTGGGAACTTCCAATATGCAGCATCATTGTTCAGTATTAACATGTGAAACTTTACATGAAATCATTGTGTGTGAGGGGGTTACGCTGGTATAAATGTCTCTGCAATGTATGTGAGGTGTCTTCAGTCAGTGACGGCCCCAGACCGGGAACTCATTCATCAAATGGGCAGCTGCTTTATCGTATTGTGGTGGAGGCTTTCTGGCCTGGCCTGGCCTTGGACCAGACACCATGTAGCCAAAAAGGCTCATTAAAGTTCTCAGATAACGGGAAAAGTCCTGATATCATCCCAACAGGAACAATAATCCTGGCTGAAAAGGGAGGTTGCAGAGATTGACAGGATGGCCTTGCAGCTGATTGGCTGCACAGGCCTCCTGTCAATCCTTGCAGTGATTCGCTGCAAAGGCCTCCTCACAACCTGTGCAGGAGACCCGTGCAGTTAGCTATTTGGCTGAGTGTTTCAATTTTGGTCAGTACTGTATGGCGGTGGGAGTCCCCGCATAGAATGATGGTATTGAGAAATAGGGACAGCCGAAAGTGAGGGTCAGGGTGCGGGGAAGGGAGGGTTAGGGTCAGGCTGCAGGGGAAGGGAGGGTTAGGGTCAGGGTGCGTGGAAGGGAGGGTTGGAGTTATTTTTAACACTTGCCTTTGGAGCACTGTGATTGGTTCTCTGGGTGGGTCAGGCTGCGGGGAAGGGAGGGTTAGGGTCAGGCTGTGGGGAAGGGAGGGTTAGGGTTAGGGTCAGGCTGCGGGGAAGGGAGGGTTAGGGTCAGGGTGCGTGGAAGGGAGGGTTGGAGTTATTTTTAACACTTGCCTTTGGAGCACTGTGATTGGTTCTCTGGGTTTGGATTGCTTTGCCTCATCAAGAAACTGGCTGGGAGAAAACGGCCTTAGTGAAATAATGCTGTTGTTACCGGGGACCCGCACCCTCTATGGCACCTTCCCCTCCTGACCTTCTGCTTTTCCACGAAAGGGTCCAGTTCCGAGAAATAGCGTCTATAGACTCACTATCAGGTCTGTGCTGTGGAGACATTCGTTGATTGGACTGGGGCCCTTAGCGTTTCTGGACTGATCATAGCCAAACACTCAGGATAATTAGTCTGATCGGACCAATAACCTGTGCAGTGTGCGGGCAGCTTTAGTAAACCTTTTGGATCCACGTCATAGCCGGGTATTTTCTCCCTTCACAAACCTCGTTCCTCCTGTCCTTATCGTGCTTCATGGAGGAGAGAAGATGTCATCGCTAAACCCTTACTATGTCTACAGCATGTTCTAGAGACGACTTCTACATTCAGCGTCCCTTTGAATTGAGGCCTGTAATAGCCCAGCCCCTCGGCTCAGGAATGGCGCACTGTGTTCCTGTCTTGCTGGTTACACAGCGGCTGCCTGGAATTCCTCTGCTGCTTGTAAGAATGTTGACACACTTATGGGCACACACAAGACCCCTGTTTGCACATCGTCCACCTGCCACCATCCGATCTGCCACGTTCTACTTGTTTGTTCATAACTCCTTAATGGATCTCAATTCAAGTGCATTGCTGACACCAGATACGCGCTCTTCATTACTGGAGCGATGGCGCCTCTCGCTACTCTTATGTTCCTGTAAGGACAGCCACTGGGCTCTGACACTGGCTGCAGACATAGGGCTCATACTAGCCCCTAAAGGCTTCTTGTAGCCCCAGATACAAAGGGCCTGACCCAGAGATAAATACATATCAGCGCGCACAATGCAGGCTACGTACAATCTCTAAGCGCGCACACGGGTGTCCCATGGGTTGCAGCCAAATACGGCGGTAGCGATACGGACGCACGGCAGCAAAGCAGCTATGTGACCAGATAAGGGGCACATGAGGAGCGTTGTACAGTGTATTGTATACTGCCAGGACGTGGTATTGATGCTTCATTGGTAATACGAGCGCACTAAAACGCAGAAACTCCATTTTTTATACAGCGGCCGCCATGTCTTGAAATGTCGCATCCTAACGCGAGGGTGTGAAATAGGTCGCGGCCGTGACCTGGAGCTGGTGACATGGGACCTGATTCACACTTTAGAAAGCGTTAGGTTCTTCAATATACGCAGCTAGTAGCAAGGCCACGCCCCTGACACGCCCCCGGTTTTCGGGTTTTTAAGCGACTTACGAATGCCGTACGGCTTCTTATTTTTAGGTTCGTAGTTGTGCGCGTAGGGCGGCTAATTAAGGAGGTTACAGTGTAACCGTGCCCAGATTTGCTCATTTAAATGCCCCTCTCCGCCCAATCTTATCTTCGTGCTTAAGTTTTCCCGGCACGCCCCTTCATTCTTATGTCACTACGAACCGTGCGGCACGAGGTCCTTAGTGATGATTCACAGCCGTCCAGCGTAGATTGCGTATACAAGTTACTACGTCTGCGCAGTGTATCCCTTCCTAAATATACGCACCGGAAAACACGCAGATTCTTACGCTTAAATCAGGTCCAATGTGTTGATGTAAACAGCCCTTTGTTACGTCTGTGATCGGCTCTGGATCGAGGGCACTGTCTTGGGCCCTTACTGTACATTAGCTACGTCCCTCCCTCAAGCCGCCATCGCCCGCTTTGCGCTCAGATTTGATGCTTCCGTGAATGTGCGCTGAGCATACGAACCACAATATCGCATAGAGAAAGGTCACGTCCGCTGCTGTAAATCACCTCTGGGTCAGGCCAAGGGTCTATCCCGGAGATGGGCAATGGTTCAGGACTTGCCAGTTACCTGAGAGCCCTGACCTCTGGGCCGCTGTGGGCCTCACCTTTCTGCTAGTCTAGAGATAGAGGCTCATACTCTGCAGATGTGCCCTGGATTTCTCCAGCTGTCCTCCCCCTGACGCTCGTGATTAATCCCTTCATCTCCCCAGAACACAGCCCATCTCCCACAGGACCACTCGGGCCCCATATGATGACTTCTGTAGCATCAGTTCTCCAAAAATTCCGTGCTCCCACTCGGGGACTTCAGTTTTGGAGCCCACCCGAGCGTGTCATCGTCTTTCCATGCAGCGTTAACCCATAGAGCCAGAGACAGACCGATTGCTGCAAACACAAGAAGCCGGAAATTCATTCTATTTGTGTTTCTATTTGGGGGTTTTTAGTAGAAATAGTTATTCCTCCTCTGCACAATAGGAGGGTGAGCGATACAGCAGGCCTTATCCTCTGTGATAGACATAAATCCACATGGATTCCTCTGGTTATGTGACATTATCACAGTATCACAGCGGACATGGCACATACTGTTATGGGGACATGACACTAGTGAGATGGGCCTATCGGGGTAAAACACAGGCGAAGTGGACCCATTGGGTGAAACACGGGAGATTAACCCATTGGTGACACATGCAGGAAGATGGGCCCAGGGGGTAAAATACTGGGAATATGGGCCCATCGGTAAAACACACAGAGAGTTGGCACTTTGGGGAAACATGCAGGCAAGATTGACCCATCGGGGTAAAACGCAGAGAGGGTTGGCTCAGTAGGTGAAACACGCGGGAGATGGAGCCATTGGGGAATCACATGGTATTAGCACGTTAGGCAGAGAGAGCTGCGGAGGGAATGTAGTTCTCTGTATTACGCCGGTAGTTTAGACAATATGTAATACTCAGTATCTGTCTCTGTGTGAATTTGCTTCTTGTCACCGGAGCGATCTGGCGTCATGTCCGCAGGGAGGAATCCCGTATAACCCGTAGCGAATGTGTCCCGCCAGTCCCTGGGTGTGAGACATACAGCGATGAGAATAATGCGCGGGGCTTTATGCCATTAGTGATGATGATTATGGCACCGGGGGTGGGGTGTTGTGCGCTGTCCCAGCTTGTAATATTTTATGCGGTCTCTTCAAATTGAAAACTCCCAGAACAATCAATATTTACTGCCGAGCAGCGGAATGACTGGCGATAAGTCATTAAAACGGAGCCTACACGCGGCTTTATGTATATGTAATGTCCCTGCCACAGAGGCTATGGAACTACATGTCCCAGCACAGCGTGTTATTGGGCTCGGTCCAGTGTGGTGACCTGGATTAATTCCCTGCGTCTGCTGTCTATACTGCGCATATACCAGGGCCAGCCAATGGCGTCCTTCACGGTGACATCACAGCGGAGTGTGCGCCATTCAGTTATCCGCACACATCACAGAACAATAATGCGTATATCTTATCGGAAAGATGAATAAATTCAGATGTGTGTCGCGGAGGCGAAAGTGCGCCGTCCGAAATTCAGACATCTCCGCTCCATGGGTTGGTGTTGTTTTTGGAGGGTGCACAGAGGATGTGCCGGCGCTCAGCATCGTGTAATCGATCTACGTCCCTCATCATGCCCCGCAGAGGGCAAGGCCTGGACGCCAGCTGAGCGATCATCTGATTGTGCATGTGCAGTAGAAAATCATGCAGAGAATAGTCATGTGACGCTGGCATGCGCTCACAGGCGGTCCCTGTACGCGGCGTGGCTGTATGTGGCCGCACTGCGTGGTGTCCTCTGGTGGGGTGGAGACACACGGGTGTGGTGCCAGTGGTCCCTGTATGTGGCCGCCCTGCGTGGTGTGCTGTGGAGACACAGATGTGGCGCCGGCGGTCCCTATATGCAGCGTGGCTGTATGTGGCTGCCCTGCGTGGTGTCTGGTGCTGTGGAGACACAGGTGTGGAGCCGGCGGTCCCCCGTACACGGTGTGGCTGTATGTGGCCACCGTGTGTGGTGTCCTCTGGTGCTGTGGAGACATAGGTGTGGTGCCAGTGGTCCCTGTATGTGGCCGCCCTGCGTGGTGTGCTGTGGAGACACAGATGTGGCGCCGGCGGTCCCTATATGCAGCGTGGCTGTATGTGGCTGCCCTGCGTGGTGTCTGGTGCTGTGGAGACACAGGTGTGGGGCTGGCGTGGCTGTATGTGGCCCCACACGCTGAGATCTGTGTTAGGATTCCACGGCTTCCCTCCCTCTGCGGTTAATTGGCAATTCTCTTGATTTAAACGCGCGGGAGCCTGCTCCAGAAAAATGACTGAGATAAATCACCCGCTGACGCCAGAAAATAGATATAATCTCAGCATTAACTACATTAATAGCAGCAGCCGAATTAAAAAAGCCATAAAGTAAAGCAGCATAAATCCAGCCCATCGCTCCCCGTCATCTCTATTGTCTCTACCCCTCCACCGCCTACACCGAATCCTCTGTATACTGCGGCGTTCTAGAGCCCCATATAGATGTCTGTATACACTGCTGCGTTCTAGAGCCCCGTATAGATATCTGTATACACTGCTACGTTCTGGAGCCCCGTATAGATATCTGTATACACTGCTACGTTCTAGATCCCTGTATATGTATACACTGCTATGTTCTAGAGCCCCGTATAGATATATGTATACACTGCTACGTTCTAGAGCCCCGTATAGATATCTGTATACACTGCTACGTTCTAGATCCCCGTATAGATATCTGTATACACTGCTACGTTCTAGATCCCTGTATATGTATACACTGCT
>WWET01003341.1:77159-90532 GCA_011038615.1 Limnodynastes dumerilii | reverse complement strand
TGTTGGATGGGATGTTGTGTGTTGGGTTGGTGTTGGGCTGGATTTTGTGTCTTGGGTCAGTGTAGTTGGAGGGAATGTTGTTTGTTGGGTCGATGGTGGATGGGATGTTGTGAATTGGGTCGGTGTTGAATGTTTTGTGTTGGGTTGGTGTTGGATGGGATGTTGTGTGTTGGGTCGTGTTGTTGGATGAAATGTGTGTAGTGTTAATGTTGTTGGATGGGATGTTGTGTGTTGGGTTAATGTTGGGCAGGATGTTGTATGTTGGGTCGGTGTTGCGTGTCGGGTGGGATGTTGTTGGGCAGGATGTGTGTTGGGTCAGTGTTGTTGTTTGGTAGGATGTTGTGTGTTGTGTCGGTGTTGTTGGATGAGATGTTGTGTGTTGGGTCGATGTTGGGCAGGATGTTGTATGTTGGATGGGATGTTGTGTGTTGGGTCGATGTTGTTGGATGGGATGTTGTGTGTTGGGTCGGTGTTGTTGTTGGGCAGGATGTTGTGTGTTGGGTTGGTGTTGTTGGGCAGGATGTTGTGTGTTGGGTCGGTGTTGTTGTTGGGCAGGATGTTGTGTGTTGGGTCGGGGATGTTGTTGGGTGGGATGTTGTGTGTTGGGTCAGTGTTGTTGTTTGATGAGATGTGTGTTGGGTCGGTGTTGTCGTTGTTGGATGAGATGTTGTGTGTCGGGTCAGTGTTGTTGTTGGATGGGATGTTGTGTTGGGTCAATGTTTTTATTCAGGATGTTGTGTGGTTGGTGTGTTGGGCAGGATGTTGTGTGTTGGGTCTGTGTTGTTGGATGGAGTGTTTGGTTGATGTTGTGTGTTGGGTCGATGTTGTTGGGCAGGATGTTGTGTGTTTGGTTAATGTTGGGCAGGATGTTGGTGTGTTGGGTCGGTGTGTTGGATGGAGTGTTTGGTTGATGTTGTGTGTTGGGTCGATGTTGTTGGGCAGGATGTTGTGTGTTTGGTTAATGTTGGGCAGGATGTTGTGTGTTGGGTCTGTGTTGTTGGATGGAGTGTTTGGTTGATGTTGTGTGTTCTGTCAGTGTTGTTGGATGGAATGTTTGGTTGATGTTGTGTGTTGGGCCCATATTGTTGGATGAGACGTTGTGTGTTTGTGGTGTTGTTGGATAGGATGTTGTGTGTTGGGTCTGTGTTGTTGGATGGAATGTTTGGTTGATGTTGTTGGACGGGATGTTGTGTATTGGGTTGTTGATGTTGGGGGCGGGGTGTTGTGTTAATGTTGTTGGGCAGAATGTTGTGTATTGGGTCGGTGTTTGTGGTGTTGTGTAGTATTGTTTTGTTGGGCATTTCTCTGGTAACATTTTGATCAGATTCATACCTGTGTATTGTGCACCTATCGCTGCCGGGGATAAAATATAAAGTATTATTGTTTGGACGCTCCCCCTCCCCACCCCCCGGAGATAATTTGAGATAATAGAGACATACTTTACAGCTGTGAAATAGATAAGGCTCATTTGCACACAAGCTCACATCTGATGCTGCTATTAATTTTAATGTGGCCGTGTTGTGTTGAGGCCGGGCTGAGCTTGCTGGATGCAGGGATTTACGCAGCACTGTAAATGTATATGAATGTCTTCGGTTCTTGGAGGTTAGGGGACGACTACCCTCCCTCGGCTGCCTCCACCTCTCCCGCTGCTGTTACAACAGCTTTTCCTCTTCAGGGACTTCTAACGATTCAGCATTTTTCTCCCTAATAAAAATAAGCAAAACAGAGAAGTCTGCGGTGAGCAATTTGGAAAGACTCGTCGACTTTCGGGTTCATTAGCCGGCCGCCTGCAAAGCCTACGTACTCTCAGAGCGCCGTAATGTGTGACATAACTCAGCGCAATCTCCCTCATCTCGTGTAATTGGGAGTTTTCGCTCTTACTCCATATGTTAAGAGCTGATTTATTTGTCTTTACCAGGACATTCGGAGGTCTCCTGGCTTCCTTCCTGCTGGCAGCCATTTTAATTTCCCGCTGTTTTCATGTGATGGGGAATCGCTTCCCATTAGCGATCGTGACATTACTGACCCTCGGTTGCTTGGTAGAAATATGAGGCTGGATACAAGCCTGTATGTGAGTGCCGTTTTCTCATGTTAAATAACGCCGGCACTTAGACGCCACGTTTTTCTGGTTCAGGAAGCGGTATTAAGGGCTGAACCGATTTTCCTGGCGCTTCAGTGGAGATTACAGGTCAGTGGTTAGCACGGCTGCCTCACCGTTCTGAGCGGGACGCTGCCTCACAATCATTATAAGATCCTGCAGCGGGGAGGATGATGCTCTAGGAACTGGAAACGTTGTTTAGTTTAGAGGCGATGAGTAGATTCTCGTTGTTATAAACATGGGTTTAGTCGCAGATGTCTCGTCCCCGGATTCCGGAGGAATGGCACACACTGTTTGGAAGCCAATAACCCTTATATGACACAGGTCAGACCCCGGCTGTCCCAGCAACAACTTTCTCCTGTTCACCAATGAAGAATGTCTGTGATGGAAAGGCGCATGACCTGTCCTTGTTGGGATGGCCGGATTCCGCCTCATGCTGAAAGAGGCAGATTGGGGAATAATTGTCCCTCTATTAATTCCATCGCACCCGGGAGCCGCTGGGAAGTATCTCCATTACGGGAACTTGTAATCTTAAGTGAGGAGATCACAGTGCAACCAGCTGCTGGGAATATTCTAGAACAGCGGCAGCAAACTTTTTGGAACCTAACTTTAGAGGAAGTGTCACACGGGCGCAGAATCGCGACATACCTGCGAATGCTGATCACCGGGAGATCCAATCGTTTAGGTCCGGATTCACAGTTACTTCATTTTCGTCTTACGTATGTTGTTTGAAGAATTGGGCCGCTACGCATGTGTAGTAGATTATTTATGCTATCTACGTACCATTTCTGTACAGAGATTGCGTAGGCGCGATCTTTAGACTACACTTACGCGATCTACGTACAGAAATGGTACGTAGATAGCGGATATAAGCTACTACACATGCGTAATAGCTCAATTCTTAAAACAATGTACGTAAAACGAAAATTACGTAACTGTGAATTCGGACCTTAATGATTAATCTTTTGCCCCCATGTCATAATAGCGCGTTTGAGTCCACACGTTCACCCGTTTGCTCTGTGTTATGATCTTCCCGGCGGCCGTCCATTAGCAGCCCTATAATGAAGGACTGTTTATTAATTCCTGTGTCCCCCCAGAGGGTTCTATAAAACTTTATTTGCTGATATACAAGCACCTCTGCAGACAGTACTACAGCCGCAGCCACCCACTGACCGCCGTGTGCAGTATACGCACTGGAGTCATTAATGATGGATGGTAACGATGGCAGATTTCACTGTGTCCAGTAGGGGGCAGTGTTGTAGGTGAAGCCCTGAATGAAACCTGTAGAGTCGCACATTATTACCATGTATCGGGTATGGAATCTACCTGGCAGGATCCCGCTACTTGCTACCAGGGATAAGGTTTGGGTTTAGCGCTGACATTGGGACAGTCTCCGGCCGGCTGCTTTCCTAAAACCAAGGGGAACAGCATCCGGATTGGATAGCGCGTAACTTCCCGTATTCCCAACGTGCAGAAGAGGGATTAAAATATACTTTATAACAAATTCTGTTTGAAATAAATCCCTCGTTGTGCAGGGTCCTCACCACGTCGCTTGTTTGCGTTGGTAATGGAGAAATAGTTTTAAACCTCATTTTTTGATTTATTTTTTTTGTCCGAGAAAAGCAAATAACATAAAACTGTTGTGTTTATCCTGTATCCAGCTAACGTGGCTCGTGTCCCTCACAGCTCACTCTTATATCCGGTGATTGTAAAATATATATAAGTCTTATGTGTGTTAATGGATTGAAGCGTTACTGGTGTTATACAGGACGCGTTTCTTCCCTTCTGGCAGCGAGCACATGATAAGACCCAGCCGCTACCTGTGAGGGTTCTCACTGACGTCTCTCTGGTCTCTCTAGATGCCGGTGTGCTCGTATTTCCTGAAGGGAATCTGCCACAATAACGACTGTCCCTACAGCCATGTCTATGTCTCCCGGAAGGCAGAGGTCTGTCCGGACTTCCTCAAGGGTTATTGCCCCATGGGAGCAAAGGTGAGTTCCGTGGGGGTAACTGCCCACTGATCATTTTCTGCTATTCTGTAAATGTCTCAGGTATGGAGACAGGATGATAGTCACTGCGAGGAGCTCTGCTATACACGCGGCTAGAATGTTATATACCGAGCTCTCCCTGTAGTCACTGCGAGGAGCTCTGCTATACACCCGGCTAGAATGTTATATACTGATCTCTCCCTGTAGTCACTGCTAGGAGCTCTGCTATACACCCGGCTAGAATGTTATATACTGAGCTCTCCCTGTAGTCACTGCTAGGAGCTCTGCTATACACCCGGCTAGAATGTTATATACTGAGCTCTCCCTGTAGTCACTGCTAGGAGCTCTGCTATACACCCGGCTAGAATGTTATATACTGAGCTCTCCCTGTAGTCACTGCTAGGAGCTCTGCTATACACCCGGCTAGAATGTTATATACTGAGCTCTCCCTGTAGTCACTGCTAGGAGCTCTGCTATACACCCGGCTAGAATGTTATATACTGAGCTCTCCCTGTAGTCACTGCTAGGAGCTCTGCTATACACCCGGCTAGAATGTTATATACTGAGCTCTCCCTGTAGTCACTGCTAGGAGCTCTGCTATACACCCGGCTAGAATGTTATATACTGAGCTCTCCCTGTAGTCACTGCTAGGAGCTCTGCTATACACCCGGCTAGAATGTTATATACTGAGCTCTCCCTGTAGTCACTGCTAGGAGCTCTGCTATACACCCGGCTAGAATGTTATATACTGAGCTCTCCCTGTAGTCACTGCTAGGAGCTCTGCTATACACCCGGCTAGAATGTTCTATACTGAGCTCTCCCTGTAGTCACTGCGAGGAGCTCTGCTATACACCCGGCTAGAATGTTATATACTGAGTTCTCCCTGTAGTCACTGCTAGGAGCTCTGCTATACACCCGGCTAGAATGTTCTATACTGAGCTCTCCCTGTAGTCACTGCGAGGAGCTCTGCTATACACCCGGCTAGAATGTTATATACTGAGTTCTCCCTGTAGTCACTGCTAGGAGCTCTGCTATACACCCGGCTAGAATGTTCTATACTGAGCTCTCCCTGTAGTCACTGCGAGGAGCTCTGCTATACACCCGGCTAGAATGTTATATACTGAGTTCTCCCTGTAGTCACTGCTAGGAGCTCTGCTATACACCCGGCTAGAATGTTCTATACTGAGCTCTCCCTGTAGTCACTGCGAGGAGCTCTGCTATACACCCGGCTAGAATGTTATATACTGAGTTCTCCCTGTAGTCACTGCTAGGAGCTCTGCTATACACCCGGCTAGAATGTTCTATACTGAGCTCTCCCTGTAGTCACTGCGAGGAGCTCTGCTATACACCCGGCTAGAATGTTATATACTGAGTTCTCCCTGTAGTCACTGCTAGGAGCTCTGCTATACACCCGGCTAGAATGTTCTATACTGAGCTCTCCCTGTAGTCACTGCGAGGAGCTCTGCTATACACCCGGCTAGAATGTTATATACTGAGTTCTCCCTGTAGTCACTGCTAGGAGCTCTGCTATACACCCGGCTAGAATGTTCTATACTGAGCTCTCCCTGTAGTCACTGCGAGGAGCTCTGCTATACACCCGGCTAGAATGTTATATACTGAGTTCTCCCTGTAGTCACTGCTAGGAGCTCTGCTATACACCCGGCTAGAATGTTCTATACTGAGCTCTCCCTGTAGTCACTGCGAGGAGCTCTGCTATACACCCGGCTAGAATGTTATATACTGAGTTCTCCCTGTAGTCACTGCTAGGAGCTCTGCTATACACCCGGCTAGAATGTTCTATACTGAGCTCTCCCTGTAGTCACTGCGAGGAGCTCTGCTATACACCCGGCTAGAATGTTATATACTGAGTTCTCCCTGTAGTCACTGCTAGGAGCTCTGCTATACACCCGGCTAGAATGTTCTATACTGAGCTCTCCCTGTAGTCACTGCGAGGAGCTCTGCTATACACCCGGCTAGAATGTTATATACTGAGTTCTCCCTGTAGTCACTGCTAGGAGCTCTGCTATACACCCGGCTAGAATGTTCTATACTGAGCTCTCCCTGTAGTCACTGCGAGGAGCTCTGCTATACACCCGGCTAGAATGTTATATACTGAGTTCTCCCTGTAGTCACTGCTAGGAGCTCTGCTATACACCCGGCTAGAATGTTCTATACTGAGCTCTCCCTGTAGTCACTGCGAGGAGCTCTGCTATACACCCGGCTAGAATGTTATATACTGAGTTCTCCCTGTAGTCACTGCTAGGAGCTCTGCTATACACCCGGCTAGAATGTTCTATACTGAGCTCTCCCTGTAGTCACTGCGAGGAGCTCTGCTATACACCCGGCTAGAATGTTATATACTGAGTTCTCCCTGTAGTCACTGCTAGGAGCTCTGCTATACACCCGGCTAGAATGTTCTATACTGAGCTCTCCCTGTAGTCACTGCGAGGAGCTCTGCTATACACCCGGCTAGAATGTTATATACTGAGTTCTCCCTGTAGTCACTGCTAGGAGCTCTGCTATACACCCGGCTAGAATGTTCTATACTGAGCTCTCCCTGTAGTCACTGCGAGGAGCTCTGCTATACACCCGGCTAGAATGTTATATACTGAGTTCTCCCTGTAGTCACTGCTAGGAGCTCTGCTATACACCCGGCTAGAATGTTCTATACTGAGCTCTCCCTGTAGTCACTGCGAGGAGCTCTGCTATACACCCGGCTAGAATGTTATATACTGAGTTCTCCCTGTAGTCACTGCTAGGAGCTCTGCTATACACCCGGCTAGAATGTTCTATACTGAGCTCTCCCTGTAGTCACTGCGAGGAGCTCTGCTATACACCCGGCTAGAATGTTATATACTGAGTTCTCCCTGTAGTCACTGCTAGGAGCTCTGCTATACACCCGGCTAGAATGTTCTATACTGAGCTCTCCCTGTAGTCACTGCGAGGAGCTCTGCTATACACCCGGCTAGAATGTTATATACTGAGTTCTCCCTGTAGTCACTGCTAGGAGCTCTGCTATACACCCGGCTAGAATGTTCTATACTGAGCTCTCCCTGTAGTCACTGCGAGGAGCTCTGCTATACACCCGGCTAGAATGTTATATACTGAGTTCTCCCTGTAGTCACTGCTAGGAGCTCTGCTATACACCCGGCTAGAATGTTCTATACTGAGCTCTCCCTGTAGTCACTGCGAGGAGCTCTGCTATACACCCGGCTAGAATGTTATATACTGAGTTCTCCCTGTAGTCACTGCTAGGAGCTCTGCTATACACCCGGCTAGAATGTTCTATACTGAGCTCTCCCTGTAGTCACTGCGAGGAGCTCTGCTATACACCCGGCTAGAATGTTATATACTGAGTTCTCCCTGTAGTCACTGCTAGGAGCTCTGCTATACACCCGGCTAGAATGTTCTATACTGAGCTCTCCCTGTAGTCACTGCGAGGAGCTCTGCTATACACCCGGCTAGAATGTTATATACTGAGTTCTCCCTGTAGTCACTGCTAGGAGCTCTGCTATACACCCGGCTAGAATGTTCTATACTGAGCTCTCCCTGTAGTCACTGCGAGGAGCTCTGCTATACACCCGGCTAGAATGTTATATACTGAGTTCTCCCTGTAGTCACTGCTAGGAGCTCTGCTATACACCCGGCTAGAATGTTCTATACTGAGCTCTCCCTGTAGTCACTGCGAGGAGCTCTGCTATACACCCGGCTAGAATGTTATATACTGAGTTCTCCCTGTAGTCACTGCTAGGAGCTCTGCTATACACCCGGCTAGAATGTTCTATACTGAGCTCTCCCTGTAGTCACTGCGTCTATCTCTCTATCTCATATCTATCTATCTATCTCTCTATCTCATATCTATCTATCTATCTCTCTATCTCATATCTATCTATCTATCTCTCTATCTCATATCTATCTATCTATCTCTCTATCTCATATCTATCTATCTATCTCTCTATCTCATATCTATCTATCTATCTCTCTATCTCATATCTATCTATCTATCTCTCTATCTCATATCTATCTATCTATCTCTCTATCTCATATCTATCTATCTATCTCTCTATCTCATATCTATCTATCTATCTCTCTATCTCATATCTATCTATCTATCTCTCTATCTCATATCTATCTATCTATCTCTCTATCTCATATCTATCTATCTATCTCTCTATCTCATATCTATCTATCTATCTCTCTATCTCATATCTATCTATCTATCTCTCTATCTCATATCTATCTATCTATCTCTCTATCTCATATCTATCTATCTATCTCTCTATCTCATATCTATCTATCTATCTCTCTATCTCATATCTATCTATCTATCTCTCTATCTCATATCTATCTATCTATCTCTCTATCTCATATCTATCTATCTATCTCTCTATCTCATATCTATCTATCTATCTCTCTATCTCATATCTATCTATCTATCTCTCTATCTCATATCTATCTATCTATCTATCTATCTATCTATCTATGTTGCGATTCCTGTAATGCGTCGCTTTGCGTTAGTGGAACCTTCTATCTGCTGCTCGCCTCCGTCGCGTCTTATGCAGTTATTGTCTCGGGAAGTGGTTATGCGGTGTGGATTTAGCAGAGAGATTAATGTCGCTCGGATGAATTTAGACCGGATTCCAGTTTAGAAAAGGTTTGTTTTGCCACGAGAACACCGGCTAAAGCTCCGATTTCCACTACACGACATTCACACTCCCCGATACGCTCTGATATTCACACCGGTTCCCTGTACCCGTCCGTGTGCTCTGCTGCGCTCCCCAGTTAGGTTCAACTAGACAGTTGTTGCGGTAACACTGTAAAAAAAAAATTGCCAATCGGTGAACGCGGACGGCATTGCTGTGATCGTAGGAACGGCAAACTCCACCCCTAATCTCAGCAAGATATCTAGCTGCACTCAGACAGACGGCCTTCTTACCTGACGCATTCAGCAAATAGATTGTGAGCTCTGCGGAACGGTGACACGATGCCGCGGTGTAGTATTTGTATCATGGGTCCAGTCATGGCTGGTGATGTATGGCTTCCCCTCCCAGCAGCACAGCGCACGCACGCAATTACTTTTAAAATATTCCAATTGAAATGAAAATATAAAAGAGATATTTAGAATATTTATTCTATTAGTGAAAGTGCTTAGCGCGTCTCTTTTTGGAGTGTCAGAAAAGCGTTCTGGCCAGGATGATGGATAGCGCCCTATAATTGTGTGCGATGAGACTGCTGACGAGGACAGATCCCGCCGTGGAGAAGACTTCCCAAGGCCAGGCGTGCAAGGGGTTAACCTTATTCTCCCAAATAATGGAGGAAAGCGCTGACGCGGGGACTTTCGCTGCTTGTTTGTTTGTTGTGTGGGGGGTTTTTTTTTCCTTTATCTCTGAGCCAGTCCTGAAATGGACCCCAGAGAGATGGCAATATCCGGGCGAATCGAGTAAAAATGTTAACCTTGCTCCATAAAGCATCAGCTCGTTAGAACCGCGCTCGTCCTCCACGTGTGAATTATTTAGCGAGTCTTTATTTCTGCTCGCTCTCCGTAATCTTCATTGGAGTCCTAATATAACAATGTGCTGTCCTGCGTTCCAGGGTGATTTCCATTAAACACTGCCCGTCGTTACGGTGAAGATACCGCGCTGGGCACGATTCCTGGCATCTTTGTCACCGTGGTTAACCAGCCCTTTGCCGCTCGTGTGTTATTTCCCCGCACATCCTTCACACTCAGCCTGTACCAGGATTCTCCCTGTTTCTGTCTCAGGAGACTGTGAATATTTACATTTATTTCTGTGCAGAGAAATAAAAAACCCAAATATAGTAAATCACAGTAACATGGAGACTGCTGGGGCATCGCGGTGTCATGTGATAATGTAAGATGGCAGTGGCCCTCTGGCATGGTAAGGGTTAATGGCCTTTCTTGAGGCCCATTATGGGTTATCAGTCTTCTGTCTGTACAATATGGATTAATGGTTCGCTGTCTGCATGATTAAGGTTAATAATCCTCTATCATAAGGTGTTGGATTAAGTCCCCGGTCAGAGGACAAGACGGGTTAATGTCTTCTGTCGGTGATGGGTTAACTATTCTCTCTCGGTGGGCAATTGGTTAAGTAACAGTCCTCTGTCCATGGGCTATGGGGTAACAGTCCTCTGCCAGCAGACTATGGGTTAAGTTTCCCTGTCAGAACAAGACAGGTTAACAGTGCTCCGTTGGAAGGCAAGAGGTTAACGCTCCTCTGTTGGCAAGTAATGGGTTAAAGGTCATATGTCAGAAAGGGATTAATTAAGTTTCCCTCTCAGGATAAGACAGGTTAACGGTCCCCCGTCGGCAGGCAATGGGTTAACGGTCCCCTGTTGGCAGGCAATGGGTTAACGGTCCCCTGTTGGCAGGCAATGGGTTAACGGTCCTCTGTCGGCAGGCAATGGGTTAACGGTCCTCTGTCGGCAGGCAATGGGTTAACGGTCCTCTGTCGGCGGATGAAGGGTTAAATGTCCCTTTCTCAGGAGGTGACTGGTCCTCTGTGTCCACCCTCTTGTCTTGTGTCCAGACCCTTCTCTTCTTTTACAGCCCAACCTGCCGATTGGCCGGGATCCCACCGTATTTATAATTAGTTGCCCCAACAGGTGGGAGGCATCAAGTGACCCTCTGGAATGACGCCCTCCTCACTTACAGCGCCCCCCGACAGATGAGTATGGGACACTCCTTCCTTCACCTCATGTGACATGTGGATGCCAGCAGGGAGCAGGTTGCCGCAGTGAACCTCATACCCCTTTCCTGGTGCCAGCTGTGCCCATAGCAACGCATTTCCTGACTGTGGAGCGATCTGCCTCCATAACTGGCTGCATAGCGGCAGTGCCATGCTCATTAACCTCTGCCTACCCTGACCGTGACACCCTCATTAACCCACGCCTGCTCAGAGCCAGCTGTGCTCCTAAACACCACCATTCAGGAAGTGATAGCGCCGATTAACCCCTCGCTGCTGTACTTTCACAGAACACCAGCGACTTCTCTGGCGTGATTGTTAGCAGCAGTTTAATGTGTGTCCAGATGCAGGCCTCACTAATTGTGTCCCAGCATGTTCTTCCATTATATAATGTATGTGTGTGGCTGCACTAATACCGCACAAAACATTCTTGTGTTATTACATTACAAGAGCCACATTGAGAGAACGGCGCTTGTGTGACGGGAGCACAGAAAGGGGGCGGTCTGTAGTAACGCAATCCCTTGCTTTTGTAGCAGTGTATTTATCTTTCCTTGTTTCCATAACAAATGTGTTCTCGCTTCTGTAGCTATGCGTTTGACCTCCCTCACCTATGTACTTTTGTAGCTACGTGTTCTGCCACTCCAGCTTCTGTAGCTATCCGTTTGACCTCACTCACCTATGTACTCTTGTAGCTACGTGTTCTGCCACTCCAGCTTCTGTAGCTACACTTTCTGCCACTCCAGCTTCTGTAGCTACGTGTTCTGCCACACCAGCTTCTGTAGCTACGCGTTCTGCCACACCAGCTTCTGTAGCTACGCGTTCTTCCACACCAGCTTCTGTAGCTACACTTTCTGCCACACCCACTCCAGCTTCTGTAGCTATGCGTTCTGCCACTCCAGCTTCTGTAGC
Source organism: Limnodynastes dumerilii (assembly GCA_011038615.1). Lineage (NCBI taxonomy): Eukaryota > Metazoa > Chordata > Amphibia > Anura > Limnodynastidae > Limnodynastes > Limnodynastes dumerilii. Next base: position 78,836 of record WWET01003341.1, on the reverse strand, counting down.
TATGCGTTCTGCCACTCCAGCTTCTGTAGCTATGCGTTCTGCCACTCCAGCTTCTGTAGCTATGCGTTCTGCCACTCCAGCTTCTGTAGCTATGCGTTCTGCCACTCCAGCTTCTGTAGCTATGCGTTCTGCCACTCCAGCTTCTGTAGCTATGCGTTCTGCCACTCCAGCTTCTGTAGCTATGCGTTCTGCCACTCCAGCTTCTGTAGCTATGCGTTCTGCCACTCCAGCTTCTGTAGCTATGCGTTCTGCCACTCCAGCTTCTGTAGCTATGCGTTCTGCCACTCCAGCTTCTGTAGCTATGCGTTCTGCCACTCCAGCTTCTGTAGCTATGCGTTCTGCCACTCCAGCTTCTGTAGCTATGCGTTCTGCCACTCCAGCTTCTGCAGCTATGCGTTCTGCCACTCCAGCTTCTGTAGCTATGCGTTCTGCCACTCCAGCTTCTGTAGCTATGCGTTCTGCCACTCCAGCTTCTGTAGCTATGCGTTCTGCCACTCCAACTTCTGTAGCTACGCGTTTTCCCACTCCAGCTTCTGTAGCTACGCGTTCTGCCACTTCAGCTTCTGTAGCTATGCGTTTTCCCACTCCAGCTTCTGTAGCTATGCTTTCTGCCACTCCAGCTTCTATAGCTACGCTTTCTGCTGTAGCTATTTGTTCTGCTTCTGTAGCTATGCGTTTTGCCCCCTAGTTTCTGTTGCTACGCGTTTGACCTTCCTCACCTATGTACTCCTGTAGCTACGCATTTTGACTCTCCAGCTTCTGTAGCCACGCGTTCTGCTTCTGTAGCTATTCTTTCTACCTTTCCAGTTTCTCTAGCTATGCGTTTTGACCCCCCTAGTTTCTGTAGCTACACATTCTGCTTCCTTTCTGTTGTAGCTACGCATTTTGCCAATCCAGTTTCTGTAGCTACGTTTTGTGCCACCTTTAGCTATGCATTGACCTTTGCAGCTACGTGTTTTTCCTCCCTTTACCTCTGTATCTATCTTTCCTGATTTCCATAACAAATGTGTTCTCGCTTCTGAAGCTGCGCGTTTGACCTCCCTCACCTATGTATTCTTGTAACTATGCGTTCTGCCACTCCAGCTTCTGCAACTATGCGTTTTGCCACTCCAGCTTCTGCAACTATGCGTTCTGCCACTCTAGCTTCTGCAGCTATGAGTTCTGCCACTCCAGCTTCTGTAGCTATGCGTTCTGCCACTCCAGCTTCTGTAGCTACGCGTTCTGCTTAACAGCTGCTATAGCTGTTTGTTCTGCTTCTGTAGCTATGCGTCTGTCCCCTTTGCCTCTGTAGCTACGTGTGTCGGCCCTGTTTGCGCCTGTAGATAAGCGTTTCCTTTTCCCACGCATGCTGTGGTTATCGCTGCAGTTTACGCCGTGTGGCGATTGTCTGATTTGTATACAGTGTGGTGTTTGGCCAGGACACGAGCAGTCGCTGTGCTGATGATCTGCCAGGAATCTGTCTCATCCCCTGACATAGCGCTTGGGATGATCGGATATAATGCACAGGGGTCCTCAGCATCTGAACAGAGATTATAGCCATACAGAGATGCCTCCCCCGGGAGCAGCTATGAGGGAACTCTGTGTGTGCTCTCTGACAGCTTAGTGTTCCTGTGCGGTGGAATTATTATTATTATTTTTATTATTATTAGGTTTTTATTATTATTATTATCGTTGTTA
>WWET01003341.1:59542-76585 GCA_011038615.1 Limnodynastes dumerilii | reverse complement strand
AATATTATTATTATTACTATTATTACTCCCAGGTTCCTCTTACGTTGATGATGCCACGCGGCGTCTTTACGTTGATGATGCCACGCGGCGTCTGTAATCCTCTCACCCTGTTTTTCGTACCTTTTAGTGCTCTTCCACACTGAGCGTGCTCAAAGCTTCACAAAAATCCATGCCAGCCAATCAGAGCACATCCTACAGATATAAGAGTAATGGCTCTACTGACAGGTGACAAGTGGGCGTTCCCTCTTACTCTGGTGGCCGCGGGGGCGTTCCCTCTTACTCTGGTGACCGCGGGGGCGTTCCCTCTTACTCTGGAGACCGCGGAGGCGTTCCCTCTTACTCTGGTGACCGCGGGGGCGTTCCCTCTTACCCTGGTGACCGCATCGGCCTCTGTAATGCTGTCAGTCCTGTGCGTTGGAGCGTGTAAGGTTCGCTTAGGTGGCACACAGCAGGCATGAATACAATGTACAGTATATAATATATACACATTACAAAGGTTGCTTGTTTACGTGATTCAATAGATTCCTGACCTCCTCCTTGTGCAGGTAGCTGGTACGGAAGCGCTGGTTTAATAGATGTTCTCATCTTTTCGCCAGTGTCTTTATTTTGCTTTTCCTGATAGTTCTGGCGATGTTTTTGTGTATATTTTTAGTAATCTCCAGTGAATATTGAGCAATGTTCTGCTCTCTGATCTGGATGACACCTGTCTGCTTATGAAATGTAGTGTGATGGCGGTGGCAGGACTCCCCTGTGACATTAGTGACCATCTCTGGTCCTGTGGGAGGGTTGGAGGATGCTCTATATATGTTTATAGCCGCACTCATCCTAATGCACAGCTGTGTGCAGGCTGCACTCTCTGTCCTCACTAACCCCTTTCCTGGAAATCACGGCGTATACAGTGCACATGTGCAGCGTTACTCAGGTGTAGCCAGCGCTACTGTGTGTGTGTGTGTGTGTGTGTGTGTACCTCTGTATGTGTGGCTGAGTGCATGTGTATATCTGTGTGTGTGTGTGTGTGTGTGTGTGTGTGTGTGTGTGAGTACCTCTGCATGTGTGGCTGAGTGCATGTGTATATCTGTGTGGGTGTGTATGCATTTGCATAGCTGTGTGTGTAGTGAGTTTGTGCATGCTTTCATGTGTTTATCTGTGTGTGTGTGTCACATGTATATTGTTTTCTTGTGCATGTGTATACCTGTGTGTTTACCTGTTTCTGTGTTGATGAGTGTATGTATGTCTGTGTGTGTATACTGGTGTTTATGTGTGTGGATGGGTGTATGCATGTGTGTGTGTACATATTTGTATAGCTGTGTCTGTAGTGAGTTTGTGCAAGCTCCCACGTGTATATTTGTGTGGGTTTGTATATCTGCGTGTGTGTATGTGTGTGTGTGTGTGTGTGTGTACACATGTATATTGGTTTATGTGGATATATCTGACTGTGTGTATATCTGTGTATATATCTGAGTATCTGGGTGCTGGCGCTGTTGGTACGGGTGCTGGCGCTGTTGGTACGGGTGCCGGCGCTGTTAAAGTCCGGGTGGTGGCTTCCGTCCTGCAGTGGGTGATGTCATGGAGGCTGTGTGTGGAAACCATTAGGAACCTGACACACGAGGCTGGGACCCAGCTGTTTTCTCTCACATTCCACGCTCCGTCTCCCGTTCCACGCTCCGTCTCCCGTGCGCCAAAGCACGATCTCACCCGGGGGGGGGCATAACGAGAGCTTATAAGTTTTACTACCCCTCCTAAGATTTACTACTACACCGCGCAGCAGAGAGAGGGGAGGCGAGGTGAGGTGCTGCTCCTCTATCACAGCCGCTGTCATACCGCTCTGGAAGAGTTCTAATGGATGGGTAACTTATAAACTGCCAAATCCATTCTCCCCCCCCACCCTGTTCCCATCCTCTGCCGTGTGATCCCTTATTACCTGACATGACCGGGGGACAAACCGCAGCTCAGCGTCATTACTCTTCTGATAAACTATTGTTTCCAGCGTTCACCCTACACCTTCTCTGCCCCGCAGTGTAAGAAGAAGCACACCCTGCTGTGCCCGGATTATGCCCGGGATGGCACCTGTCCTCAGGGTTCAAAATGCAAGCTCCAACACCGCCAAAGAAAGAGGTGGAACGATAGCAAGGCAAAACCACTGCATACCAATGGCACACCACTGGGGCAAGCACAGGAGGATTCTGGGTAAGTGGAAGCAGTCTACTGATCATGTGACATGCTGCTATTGTCGTGCTGTCCCTCGTAGCCACATCCCTCACACTCTGTGTCTCTGTCTATTGAATGTGTATCTATACTGATGTACTCCAAACATTAAGGGGAATTGCAGCCTTTTCTGCTCTTTTTTTGAGGGTTAACTCCGAGACCTCCTGCATTGGGGCAATATGTATATTTTTTTTATATTTCTGACCTCTTAAATTAGTATTAGGGATATGATATCCCTTCTATCATATCCCGCTCTCCCTCCTGTAGAAATTTGAAAACGTGAGAGCACGAGGGACTGTTGCTATAAAACATCCTTATTTTCCACAAAAATGAACAGCGGTAACGTAGAAATCTGTCATGGCAAAGCTCTGCCTTATCCAGGCCCTTGACCGATCTCCCATGATCCTTTGTGCAGGTTGTCCAGAGATCAGTCCGCATCGGTGAGTGTCAGCGATGTCCTGTCCGCCAGCGAGGAGGAGATCCCGGGCAGCAGCGAATCGGAGATCTGTCCTTCCTTCATCTCCCTAAACTGCTCTTCAACCAGCAACGGGACCCCGGTGCCTAAAAAGGCCAAACCTGCAGAGGACACAGGTAAGACCCCGCCATGTTGTCTCAGGACTGGTATAGGATCCATACTTGTGCTGCTACAAAACTTCTCTCCCCCAAGTCATTTGATTGGTAGATGCGATTTCCACGCTCGCCATCTGGGGAATGAATTGTTTCCCGGTGTGCAAACCACATGGAACGTGTCCTTTGCGATAAGCGGGAAATGACAGCCCTGGCTTTGTAGACGTATAAATAAGAAATAAGGCGCAGTTTGAGATTTCGGTGGCGTTCACCTCTAAGTTTGACTTCTCTCCTCCGTTCCCCTCCTCTGGAGAGTGCTGCCTTCGCTCGTTGCTGGGAGCGGGCAGAGAAGCAGCTTGATCTGCGCCATATGTCTGCCTTATAAATAATTGACGTTACGCGGCAGAGGAAGTCGGCGAGAGGATCGCTCTGTGTTCTCCAGCAAAGAAGCAGGTACCCCCCGACTCCGAGGAAGGTCAGATCCGCTCCACTTCTCCACCTGGCAGAGCTCGTCGCGCTGGGACTGCTAAATCGTGAGCGGAAGGAAAGCGTCTCTCTCGGAGGGGACCGACCTTACTGCTGCTGCTTTGTGTCTGAGCGTCTCGGCGACAGCTGCTGCGAGTCCGGCACGCTCCCAGGGCCGACAGGTGAATGTCCCAGAGCAGAGAGGCTCACAAAGGTTGTTACCATCACGTCACTTGCTCAGCCCTGTGATACAGAGAACTCCCTGCATTACACTGTGAATGTACAGCCCAGCCCGGCTAACGCTCTGTCTGTGATGACCCCAGACTCTATTTCATCCTTTACTATCTATATAGTATGTAGGATATAATATGTATATTATATCTCTTCTATCATATCCCCCTCTCCCTCCTGTACATGGTTATATCTCTTCGATCATATCCCCCTCTCCCTCCTGTACCTGGTTATATCCCTTCTATCATATCCCCCTCTCCCTCCTGTACCTGGTTATATCCCTTCAATCATATCCCCTTCTCCCTTCCCTCCTGTATCTGGTTATATCCCTTCTATCATATCTCCCTCTCCCTCCTGTATCTGGTTATATCCCTTCTATCATATCTCCCTCTCCCTCCTGTATCTGGTTATATCCCTTCTATCATATCTCCCTCTCCCTCCTGTATCTGGTTATATCCCTTCTATCATATCTCCCTCTCCCTCCTGTATCTGGTTATATCCCTTCTATCATATCTCCCTCTCCCTCCTGTATCTGGTTATATCCCTTCTATCATATCTCCCTCTCCCTCCTGTATCTGGTTATATCCCTTCTATCATATCTCCCTCTCCCTCCTGTATCTGGTTATATCCCTTCTATCATATCTCCCTCTCCCTCCTGTATCTGGTTATATCCCTTCTATCATATCTCCCTCTCCCTCCTGTATCTGGTTATATCCCTTCTATCATATCTCCCTCTCCCTCCTGTATCTGGTTATATCCCTTCTATCATATCTCCCTCTCCCTCCTGTATCTGGTTATATCCCTTCTATCATATCTCCCTCTCCCTCCTGTATCTGGTTATATCCCTTCTATCATATCTCCCTCTCCCTCCTGTATCTGGTTATATCCCTTCTATCATATCTCCCTCTCCCTCCTGTATCTGGTTATATCCCTTCTATCATATCTCCCTCTCCCTCCTGTATCTGGTTATATCCCTTCTATCATATCTCCCTCTCCCTCCTGTATCTGGTTATATCCCTTCTATCATATCTCCCTCTCCCTCCTGTATCTGGTTATATCCCTTCTATCATATCTCCCTCTCCCTCCTGTATCTGGTTATATCCCTTCTATCATATCTCCCTCTCCCTCCTGTATCTGGTTATATCCCTTCTATCATATCTCCCTCTCCCTCCTGTATCTGGTTATATCCCTTCTATCATATCTCCCTCTCCCTCCTGTATCTGGTTATATCCCTTCTATCATATCTCCCTCTCCCTCCTGTATCTGGTTATATCCCTTCTATCATATCTCCCTCTCCCTCCTGTATCTGGTTATATCCCTTCTATCATATCTCCCTCTCCCTCCTGTATCTGGTTATATCCCTTCTATCATATCTCCCTCTCCCTCCTGTATCTGGTTATATCCCTTCTATCATATCTCCCTCTCCCTCCTGTATCTGGTTATATCCCTTCTATCATATCTCCCTCTCCCTCCTGTATCTGGTTATATCCCTTCTATCATATCTCCCTCTCCCTCCTGTATCTGGTTATATCCCTTCTATCATATCTCCCTCTCCCTCCTGTATCTGGTTATATCCCTTCTATCATATCTCCCTCTCCCTCCTGTATCTGGTTATATCCCTTCTATCATATCTCCCTCTCCCTCCTGTATCTGGTTATATCCCTTCTATCATATCTCCCTCTCCCTCCTGTATCTGGTTATATCCCTTCTATCATATCTCCCTCTCCCTCCTGTATCTGGTTATATCCCTTCTATCATATCTCCCTCTCCCTCCTGTATCTGGTTATATCCCTTCTATCATATCTCCCCTCTCCCTCCTGTACCTGGTTATATCCTTCTATCATATCCCCCTCTCCCTCCTGTACCTGGTTATATCCCTTCTATAATATCTCCCTCTCCCTCCTGTACCTGGTTATATCTCTTCTACCATATCCCCCTCTCCCTCCTGTACCTGGTTATATCCCTTCTATCATATCTCCCTCTCCCTCCTGTACCTGGTTATATCCCTTCTATCATATCTCCCTCTCCCTCCTGTACCTGGTTATATCCCTTCTATCATATCTCCCTCTCCCTCCTGTACCTGGTTATATCCCTTCTATCATATCTCCCTCTCCCTCCTGTACCTGGTTATATCCCTTCTATCATATCTCCCTCTCCCTCCTGTACCTGGTTATATCCCTTCTATCATATCTCCCTCTCCCTCCTGTACCTGGTTATATCCCTTCTATCATATCTCCCTCTCCCTCCTGTACCTGGTTATATCCCTTCTATCATATCTCCCTCTCCCTCCTGTACCTGGTTATATCCCTTCTATCATATCTCCCTCTCCCTCCTGTACCTGGTTATATCCCTTCTATCATATCTCCCTCTCCCTCCTGTACCTGGTTATATCCCTTCTATCATATCTCCCTCTCCCTCCTGTACCTGGTTATATCCCTTCTATCATATCTCCCTCTCCCTCCTGTACCTGGTTATATCCCTTCTATCATATCTCCCTCTCCCTCCTGTACCTGGTTATATCCCTTCTATCATATCTCCCTCTCCCTCCTGTACCTGGTTATATCCCTTCTATCATATCTCCCTCTCCCTCCTGTACCTGGTTATATCCCTTCTATCATATCTCCCTCTCCCTCCTGTACCTGGTTATATCCCTTCTATCATATCTCCCTCTCCCTCCTGTACCTGGTTATACCCCTTCTATAATATCCCCCTCTCCCTCCTGCACCTGGAATAATCTCTGGGTAAATATCAATGTGATCTCTTTGATTACCCGTGTTGCCAGCTTCTGCCTGGTTTGCACCCGTTATCTGTAACATGAAGAATGGAATCCTTGTCATTGATATGTTGATATCCCCTTGTGGTGTAATCTGTCACAGGTAAGTGCGTGTAGTCTCTCTTCGGTGACATGGCATCAGAGCTGTATACATGTAATGCAGCTTTTATGCTCCGATCTTTGCCGTTTAATATTTAGATTAATTGGAGAGCGCCACCTACAGATGAATTCCTTAGAAGCACAAGCAATCTTGTTTCTATATGTGACATGGACCAACGCTGCTTTCTCTGTTATATACATTTGTTTACTACTCTATATGTCCGTCTCTGTACACTGTACGTGACCTGTACTGTGATACTATATAGGTGATCTGTGCTGCCATATACTGCCTGGAATCTCTACATGTACTGTGTATGCTGAATATCACCTGTACTGTGATCTGTGCTGCCATATACTGGCTGTTATCTGTACTGTGCTGCTCTGTACATGTACTGTGTATGCTGAATATCACCTGTACTGTGATCTGTGCTGCCATATACTGGCTGTTATCTGTACATGTACTGTGATACTATACAGGTGATCTGTGCTGCCATATACTGGCTGTAATCTGTGCTGTGCTGCTCTGTACATGTACTGTGTATGCAGACTGACCTGTGCTGGTGCTCTCTCCTCCCATACCTTTGCTAGGCGCTCGGCGTCTGGATGTCAGGGGACATTAGATCCCAGGTAATGCTCTGCCCCATATTTCAGCTCCTGTTGTAATTGTACTGAAGCGCAGCACTGCGGAGCATTTGATTTGCCTGCTAATTTAATTAGGCAGCACCCATTTCAGTTAATTTGCTGTGGAAGATGTCTGCAGACTCCTGGTGTGAGCAGCTGTTCCCCTCTCCCCCGATGCGCGTTCTGGCCGCGCCAATGGCTCCGCTCAGCCTTGTTTGGGAGAAAGAGGAGGATTTTATAGCCTGAAATGATCCTCTCGGTAAACACTTTACATCGCCGCGCACGCTGGAGCGAGGATTAAACCCTCCGCAACGCGCCAGGCTGCGAATCTGCCGACATACGGCCCTCATTTTATCGCTATATTTCACAGCCGTAACGTTAATGGAACACGTGTCGTTAACAGCTCCGCTGAGCACGCTCAAATCACGTCGATGGTGGGGCAGCGATAACTCGCTTAACCCTTTAGGAAGCAGCGTGAAAGTTTAATAAAGCTCGGAGTCCTCCCACCCAGGGACAGCGGAGCGGCTGAGTGTAGCGGAGGCCGATAAGTTTAGGCCAGAGACCGGTCTGTACCAGCAGAGCGCTCAGATGGATCGGGGCTGCAGATTACAGCGTGCGATGTCCATTATCTCCTCTGATCGTAGCGTTCCCTCATCCCAGACACGTGCAGATCGGTGGGGTGTGGTGGCGAAGCTGCGTGGTTTTTATCTTCACCGCCACCATTGTATCCGCGATGTGACGACATGGGACTGTCCTCGTACATCGTCTTATGGTTATTTGTGGTGGTCGGCCCGTTCAGCCGCCACCGCGATGACCTCAGACCGTGATTGGTCCTCTGTTCTGCTGTGTGAAACTATGAGGATGATTTATTGCTGCGGCACAAAGCCCCCGTTCTTACGGGCACAGTATGGCTGTTAGCGGCAGTTACGTCTTGAGTCTGCACGCTGTAGCCGGACATTGATGAGAATATAGGACTGATCCTGATTTAGTAGTCAGGTCTTTTTTCTGTGAGCTGAAAATGGCCCCAGTCTTCATGTGCGCACGCTACGGACCTCCAGCAACGGATCTGACTCCTCAAGCTTGCACGCAGCGTAGGCGGGGTATTTAAAAGGCACAGTAAGGGATTGGCTAAGCCTTTATGTACAATCCTCATTTACGCACCGGACCTGTTTTAAGTAGTGCCAGTGCGTTACCATTACAGTCGGGTCCTGCTGGCTGAGACGAAAGGGGGCGGGGTTAGTGTTCTCCCCTCACACTTATGCAAATTAGGATCGCACAATGACCCGATAGGTCCACTAGCATCATAGAAGTAAATCTGGATCCAGTCCTTAATGAGATGCTGTCATTAATTAATATTAACGTTTATTTATAAGGTGCCACAAATTGTCGGCGGTGTTGTACAGGTAATGCATAAGCATAGACATAGCATGAACACTGAGTAATGCTAACCCGGCATACACAGAGGAGCGAGCACAAGACAAAATACTGAACAATTCAGGTGTCCGTGCAGAGGGGGCCGAGACGGGACCGGAGGAGGAGTGTTTATGGTGGAGACCTGGAGCCATCAGCCCGGTTTCCCAGTGTCAATGTATCCGGACGCTTGTTGACCATCGCTGTGTAATATGCAGGGTATCCCGTGGGTTATGTTACAGCCGATACTGATTCTGGGACCTAAAATGTCAGAGATCCCGGCTAAGCCGCCGTCTCCTCGTATTAATCAGTTCCTACAATTAGCTCCGTGAGTTACAGCCGGGCCCCTGCCTGCGATGTCTAAGCATTGATGGGGGCTCCCCGCCGTGCGGTAACAGCGTAAGCGTCTCACTGCCAGACGGTGACAGAAGCCGCGCTGCCTGATTACACTGGCATAGAGCTGAGGGCTTCCGGGGGAATCCTTCTCTGTAGCCCAGGCTCCCGCTATTCATCGTTCACCGCTGTGTCTTATTCGTAAAACCACCGAACGTAAATCACACATCGATCCAATATGGCGGCCAGTTGGTTCAGTTAAATGATTGAACTGATAGAACACATTTGATTGGTTCATTTTATGACACCCCTCGTATGCCAGCCCCGTGCCATGCTTTATGCTGTATAGCTTGGCATGAGTAGCAGTGTACAGCAGGGAATATAAAGGGTTAATAGACAGGGTCGGTTTGCCTCTGTCATGGGCATTTTGCCACCCTGGTGCCATGGAGAATGCCAGCTGCTGTATCTGTCGGGAGAAATGCTGGTGAAAAGGAGAAATCTCTTAATGCCGGTATTTAACGAGCGACGTCATAAGGCGGCCAAACAAGGCTACTCCCTCACCTGTACCGCCAGCATTGCCTTATCTGCCCCCTCCAACAGTCATTACAGGGGCAAACGCTGGTCCGGCCATTGACTACAGCTCCCCCGGTCGCTTCTCCAGGAGTGAATCCGTCGTGGTGGAGGTGGTAGAAACATAGGAATTATCTCTCCAGTGTCACAAACAAAACATCACTGTGACTTATAGTAACTATTTCATGATTTCCAGACATGGCTGGTGCATTGTGGGTAACGTTGCTGAAGGTTTACACGTTTTGTATTCTTCCCATCATGCTGAGCCCCCAATGGGCACGATCTTCATCCACACACTTCATGCGTATGCTGTAGATACGTTTGAATAAGTGGGAAGGCTGCGTGCAATCCAAAAAATGGTGCCCATGGATAGCAATGAACAATGGCTTTCTGCCCTAAAACGCTGTGCCAGTGCAGGGAGAACAATCATTGTATTCTTCCTGTGTGTAGAAAGGATGCGACACCGGCAGCCATGACTGACGCGTTTTAACGCCTTCAATCTCAACAGAGATGCCCTATGCATCGGGAAAGTGTTTATTTTTTTATTTTATTTTTTAGACTGCCAAATACCCACGACTAACTAAAACATACTATTTCCGACATCTGTTTTGCGTGACGTTAAAGCTCAATGTTAAGAATTTCAGCTCAGGTTTACGGAAAATGTCAGAAACCTGTAAAAAAGATTACAATCCCTGGTCAGTAGCGATCGCAGGGCTCATAAACAGGGAATGAGGTAGCGAAGTTCATCAAGCTGACATTCTGTCTATCTGCAGAAGGAACATGACATTTGTACAACAGCGATAATAATACCTCTGTCTATCTGTCAGCTGTATATCCTCGCGCTGGACGGACATTCGTGTCAGGATCAACGCTTCCTACACATAAGATAATGACTTTACATGATTGGCTGCGTGTTTACATGTGACTCTCGGTGACTAAGTAAGGCTAAGTAAGAGCCTCTATATATAACCCAACAATTCACAGTGTGAGAGGGGCAGCAGCGTCTCAGCCGGTGTCTGTGAACTGTCCGTCAACAGCCGCCTACCCAGCAAGCTCACAAACACGGTAACCCTATCCCGGTGCCCCTCTGGGTATCCTCAGCGGGCCACAGTGCCAACTGGACAGGCACAGAGGTGAGTGGCAGCCGGTGCAGTATGTTGTGGTGGAGGATGGGGTGATGTCCCCATCTTTATATTGTGGGTAAAGAAGAGTGGATCAGGAAAGGAAAGTGTGTCAGGATCAGTGTACATGACATGCAGGGTTTCTGCATGTTCCTCAGCTCTGAGCACTGATTAATGCTGCTCATCGCTCCCTATGGTTGCCTGTCGTTTACCATCAAATATAATATACTGTTACTAACCTACAAAGCCGTCATCAACACTGCACCCTCATAAAACACCTCTAGAGTCTCCAGTTTCTCTTCCTCCCCCTGTACAGTATCCATGTCATTCCCACACTCATTACCTGCTGCTATTCCCAGTTATAGGGCTTCTCCCATGCTGCACCCCCATCATATCATCCCTAGTGTCAGGTGTCTCCCGTCTCTCCCTCTGCTCAGGATCTATGACATGCTTACATTTATCTGCTCCCATTCCTGGTTACAGGTCTTCTCCTGTGCTGCACCCCATCATATCATCCCTAGTGTCAGGTGTCTCCTGTCTCTCCCTCTGTTCAGGATCTATGATGCTTACATTTATCTGCTCCCATTCCTGGTTACAGGACTTCTCCTGTGCTGCACCCCATCATATCATCCCTAGTGTCAGGTGTCTCCCTTCTCTCTCTTTCTGCTCTGTACAGGATCTAGATCATTCCCACATTCATTGCTTGATCCTCTTCCGGGTTACAGGACTTCTCCTGTGCTGCACCCACACACACATCATCCCTAGTCTTCGATATCTCCCTCTGCTCTGCACAGGATCTGTGACTCCTCCGCATTCATTACCTGATCTCATTGACAACATTTATAATATTATATATATTTCATATATGCTACACACACTGTGCTCCTCTATAGACAGCCAGACAGTGATGTCATCATTGTGCTGCACACTGTGCTCCTCTATAGACAGCCAGACAGTGATGTCATCATTGTGCTGCACACTGTGCTCCTCTATAGACAGCCAGACAGTGATGTCATCATTGTGCTGCACACTATTCAGAGTTATAGCTGAACAGCAGCCATTGTTATCAGTGCAGAAAACGTATTTCTTAATGTGACACTTCCTATAATATCCTCTTTTCCTGTTATTATATCTCCTATCATCCCTTCGGAAATTCCTATATTGCCTGTATTAATCGGCTATCAAAAAAAGTACTCATAATATGCACAGCAACACCAAGGCACTATAAAGAAGTCAAACAGTGGTGCACAATTACCTATTATAGTATTGTCATGAACCAAGGTATTCTGGTCAGTCCAGAGACCACTAAGGCTTAAGGTATAAGGAATGCTGGTTTATTAAGTGAAATAACACAAGAAAAGAATAATCAAACGAGTGCTTGAGTAAGCAGTAGTCGACTAGGTACTTTGGTAAATATGGTATAATAATGCTAGTAATGGCAAACATGTGAGGACAGTCCTGATAGTAAACAGAGACTGACAGGAACCAGTAGCATTGCAAACAGGGTTGCTGGAAGCCTACTTGTTAGGTTAGGCAGTACAGTCAGAGCAGCAATATAAATTGGACTGATGATGCTGTACTGAAGATAGCTGTACAGTCGAGCATCAATATAAATTGAACGCTGCAGTGTTTTAACTATAGCAGTCTGAGCAGTGAGGGTTAACCTGGAAGCTTGAAGAGCTACTGCACAGCAAGGCTGACATAGGAAACTGGGTTTCCCTGAGGAGACATAGGAATCAGTAAAATATACTAGAGCACTTGAACTCATGAACTCAGTACTAATGGAGTGATTCAGGTCATCTTAGCTGGGGTCCATGGAGAAGATCTGAGCTGGAATCCATAGAGGAAATGTAGGCTGTGTGAGCTTGGATTCACAGAGAAGATACAGGTTGTGTGAGCTGGAACTAACAGAAGTGATGATGTTTGGAAGAATTTAGCATGCAAGTAATTCTGTGAAAAGGACAAAATTAAGGAAACACATTATTGCCATCAATGAACCAACTCTGAGTACTGAAAGAAGCTCATTTATATGCAAAGTATTCAGCTGAATGGAAATAGAGGTAACAAGCCAGATAACAGCACAGCAGCACTGTAACATAGGTGAGAGGCGTTCTCCGGAATGAAAATGCTATTTCCAAAATACAGACAGGCGAAAGTTCATTTTTAGCTGTCTGTATTTCAAAAATATATCTAATTAAAAGTTTTTCCTAATGAATAGGTAAGTATTCCAAATAAATTTTTTTCATACTTACCCATTCATTGGCTTTCCAAAACTTCAATGCACTTGACGGTACACCCACCGCATACTGGCAGCACCGGAAAGAAGGCTAGTTTTCAAGGGGAGTCTTAGGGTCAGGCTGCGGGGAGGAAAGTCTTAGGGTTAGGCTACAGGGTGAGAAAGTCTTAGGGTCAGGCTGCAGGGATGAGAGTCGTAGGATCAGGCTGTGGGGAAGCTGCAGAGGCTGCAGACCCACACCCGCACAGGAGGCCCCTTTGGTACAATTTGGAACACCAGTCAGGTACTAAAATGAGACAAGTGACCCCTGTGGTAGACCTTAGAAACACAGCGAACAAGCAGCGTAGTGACAAGTATCAATTCACTTTATTAACAAGAAACAGCTCAGCAAAGTATTTAAAAAAAGTTGCTTATAGGCAACACATTAAAAACATAACATTTCTAACATAAACGTTAATTATTTGGAGACCACACATATTATTATAATTTAATTATTAAAATATAGCTTTGTAGTTAAACAGAGTATTAGCTGCATATGCATACTTTCCCTAACTCAAAACAGAAAATCATAAAACATAAAACAGCCACCTCATGGTGGAACTCCAACCCCGTAGACATCTACCGGTCCCTGGATCCAAAAGGCAGGTAGCTAAAGAGACAGTGTTCAAGAGTTGTGGCTCCACATGAACTATCAGCTGCTAATCCCAGACATGCTTCTAAACAAAGAATACACAAAGGGGTGATTGCTCAAATCAGTTACCTCAGCCTTTCACATACCTGTCTGTATTAATCTGTAGATTGAGTTGAGTGACCACCATTTTGTGTGTTCTTGTTTGGAAGCATGTCTGGGATCAACAGCTGACAGGGGGTGTAGAGGTGGGCTAATTTATTTTAATTTAATTTAGATGTACCTACATTGTATTCTATTATTACACAGATATTGACCAGCGTTACTATCACACTGTTATTTATCGCCTCTCATCTCTAATACTATTATATTATTATTATATTATTACACAGATACTGACCAGCATTACTATTACACTGTTATTTATCACATCTCATCTCTAATACTATTATATTATTATATTATTACACAGATACTGACCAGTGTTACTATCACACTGTTATTTATCACCTTTCATCTATAATACTATTATATTATTATATTATTACACAGATACTGACCAGTGTTACTATCACACTGTTATTTATCACCTTTCATCTATAATACTATTATATTATTATATTATTACACAGATACTGACCAGTGTTACTATCACACTGTTATTTATCACCTTTCATCTATAATACTATTATATTATTATATTATTACACAGATACTGACCAGTGTTACTATCACACTGTTATTTATCACCTTTCATCTATAATACTATTATATTATTATATTATTACACAGATACTGACCAGTGTTACTATCACACTGTTATTTATCACCTTTCATCTATAATACTATTATATTATTATATTATTACACAGATACTGACCAGTGTTACTATCACACTGTTATTTATCACCTTTCATCTATAATACTATTATATTATTATATTATTACACAGATACTGACCAGTGTTACTATCACACTGTTATTTATCACCTTTCATCTATAATACTATTATATTATTATATTATTACACAGATACTGACCAGTGTTACTATCACACTGTTATTTATCACCTTTCATCTATAATACTATTATATTATTATATTATTACACAGACACTGACCAGCGTTACTATCACACTGTTATTTATCACCTCTCATCTCTAATACTATTATATTATTACACAGATACTGACTAGCGTTACTATTACACTGTTGTTTAGAGTTGGGTTAGGACATCTCTCAGCTCTAATACTGTGTACAACAGATGACATTTGCCTCCCCTACAGTTCATCATAGCTTTACCCAGGTGTAACTTTCCACCTGATTTCCTCTTATTTTCATTCTCTGCATCTGATGCATGGGAATTGATTTTGGGTCTCAGATTTTGAGCACGGGAAGTTACAGGATGTCAGAGATGGGAACGTTGCAGCGGTGTATCCCCATGCATTGGGCTGCAGACTTCCAGGGGTTAAAGAAACTATTATCTTCTGCGAGATTTACGCAGTAAAAGCCGGGAGATCGATGCGGAGTATGGATCATTGATTGTATGAAAGAGTTGTAAATGGTGGAGTTGAGTCCACCGGAATCAGCATCCCATTCTGACATGCTCTGTAGCCTCCTGTGATGGATCCCCGACCTTTACTCATCTATCTCTTGTGGATGAAACGTTCTTTCCCGTGCACCGTGCCGAGCAGCCGTTATTGGCTCTGTTACAGGCAACGTGCCACGGATAAACGTTGTGACACGTGTGAAATAATTGTTACTAAACCAGCTGCGAGATGCCGGAATATGCGCTCATTGGACGCAGGGAGTTGTTCCGCGGACCTGGGGTTGGATTCGCACCACGAGACGTATTGCATGTATGCCCGGAGTTTACCGATATTTAATATTGCGCATGCGTGGTATCTTTTTTATGTAATTACGTCTCTTTTCCTTACGTTTATTTCGTATACGCGGTCTTTCACAATACGTTTGGTGTGGTGAATCCAGCCCCTGGTCTGTAACGTTGTGACCGCATGTGGGATCATATAGGAACCAATCAGAATTCATTTCCCCTTATCCAACGGCGAACCACAGGGGTGCTGAGTTGTACTCGTGAGTGGGCGGGGTTTACAGATTGCATACAGATGCAGACGTCAAACCACCACTGCCGCCATTTTGTGTTCGCTTGAGTCCGCAGTGTATTGGTTACCGGAAAAGCCGTGAGAACGTTCCATCGCACAGCGCGTATTTTTATGCATTTGCTCCGCGGCTCCGGATTCTGGGACCTGCTTCTGTTTCAGTACTGATCACTTGCTAGTGCCCTCGGCTCAGTTTGCCCATCTGTCATCCGATCAGACTTGTGAGGCCTCTGGTCACCTGTACGAGTGACACTTGCTCCAGGTGTCAGACACGGAGAACATGTCACTTAGTATCACGGAAACCTAATACCTCCTGACGTTCCCAGCATTGCTGCCAGCCAATCAGATCGGGTTGCTCCGTAGCTGTAATTAGCCCTCAGAGAATAGGACATCCCTCGGTGTACAGCGGCAGAGCCTGGTAGTGCCAGAGACAAGGGAAGAAAGTACATTCAGACACAGAGGTGTTTAGAGAACATGTTATTCCTCTTATGTACACAGGGTGTCTGCTTACTACAGTGTTACAACAAACAATGTTACATAAACCTCCATTACACAGTAGGTACATGCCCGGTGTTTGCCATTACCAGTCTCAGTATCAGGCACTCAGGTAACATCTCTGTCTTACTGATGGCAGTCAGCACTTCATCCATCATGTCATTATTGTCTGTGACCACAGTCACTTTACTGAGATCCATTTTTAGAGATATCTCATGCCATGACTAGGGGGGGAGAGGAGAAAGGTGGGAGGGAGGACGAGAAGAGGAGAATGGGAGAGGAATGTAGGGGGTCGAGAGCAAGGAAAAGGAAAGCGGAAGGGGGTTAGAGAAAAAAGGAGGGGATTGGAGAGATGAGGAGAATGGAGGAGGAATGTAGGGGGTAGAGAGCGAAGAAGAGGGAGGTGGGTAGAGAAGACAGGAGGCGTTGTAAAGAAGATTGGAGGTGAATGTAGAGAAGATTGGAGGCGAATGTAGAGAAGAGGAGAATGGAGGAGGAATGTAGGGGATAGAGAGGAAATAGGAAGGGGGAGGGGGGGGCTAGAGAAAAAAGGATGTGAATGGAAAAGGTATGGGGATGAGAACAAGGAAGATTAAAGAGGGAGGGGGGTAGAGGAGAGGAGAATAGAGAGAAGAGGAGAATGGAGGAGGAAAGAGGGAGGGGGGGTAAAGAAGAGAGGAGGAGAATGGAGACAAGAGGAGCAATGCAGGGGGTAAAGAGAAGAAAAGGAAAGAGGTAGAGGGGGATAGAGAAGAGAGGAATGTAGAGAGAGAGAAGAAAAGAGGAAAAGTAGAGCAGAGAAATGAAGAAAGAGGGAAGAAAAGAGAAGTAGACAAGAGAAAAGGAGAATGGAGGAGTAAAGAGAAGAAGAGAAAGAGGAATTACAGAGAAAGAAGAGAGGAAGGAAGAGAAGAGAATTGGTGAATGGAGGAGGCACGTAGAGGGGGGGTAGAAGGAGAGAAAAGAATGGAGGGAGTGGAGATAAGAAAAGGGAAGGAGAGATGGAGGAGGAATGTATAAGGAAAGAGAGGAGGGAGGGAATGGAAATCGGAAAAAGGGTGAGTATAGGGGAAAAGAGGAGAAGACAGATGACCAGGAGGGAAGGGAGTGGAAGATGGGGAGGGGTTTGTTTTAACAGAGAGGAGAAGACAGGTGACCAGGAGGGAAGGG
>WWET01003341.1:19282-43813 GCA_011038615.1 Limnodynastes dumerilii | reverse complement strand
TAGATATATGAGATGAGGGGATTAGATATAAGAGATGAGGAGATTAGATATATGAGATGAGGGGATTAGATATATGAGATGAGGGGATTAGATATANTGAGGAGATTAGATATATGAGATGAGGGGATTAGATATAAGAGATGAGGGGATTAGATATATGAGATGAGGGGATTAGATATAAGAGATGAGGGGATTAGATATATGAGATGAGGGGATTAGATATAAGAGATGAGGGGATTAGATATATGAGATGAGGGGATTAGATATAAGAGATGAGGGGATTAGATATATGAGATGAGGGGATTAGATATAAGAGATGAGGGGATTAGATATATGAGATGAGGGGATTAGATATAAGAGATGAGGGGATTAGATATAAGAGAGATGTGAAAGTCGGCACATGAGAGGGGAGTGATATGAGAGATCATTGTGGACGTTCAGACCTTTGTACACAGATCCTGGGTGAGCTGAGTAGATGGAAAGTAAGAGACAGTCTAGTGCCCTTCCTCACGCTCCCTTGTGTCATTATTGTTGGTTCAGTAAATTCAATCAGACATATAACACACAATTCATAACAATTCCATAACAATAAAACAAAGAACATTTATACGTTTCCATAGTATACGAGGTGTCTACATTGATTCAACACTCCTTTCTTAGTAGCCTGACTGCAGTCTGTGGTAAGATGAATTTACAGTAAATTAATATTAATATATTACATAATTAATGGAGAGATAAAATGCTTGCATATAAGAACTGGAAATGCTTATATACAAACATGTAGTTGTGAGTAACAAACATATTTCTCTAACTTAATACAAATGAAATTCATAAAGAGATGATTTAGAAACTGGACCTAATTTCACGAGTGACTTGTGACTAAATCATCCGCATTGTTATAATAACGTTTTATATGTAAGGGAACTAATGGATTGTCATGTTGCAAGATTATACATTTAGAAATTCTAATGTTTTGCAAGATGAATCAACTGAGACATTTCCTTAATAATCTAACTTTGTTAAGAGAATAATGTCATCATTTATTAGCAAAGAGGTGAGATATAAACAGAATGAAAAACTTCCACTCGAACATATTAGAGGAGTTTAATCAGAACACAAATTCTACCCACTAAGAGATATGTCAGGAGAGCACACCCATAGGTCTATATGAAAGAGAAACGATGGGCTACATCCGGAGCTACGTCTGTTAGCGTATTTATACGTAATAACGCTGTTTTGTATGTACAGTGCATGTTTGTGGCAGATGTTACGACACATAACTCTGAACGTACGTAAGGGTGACAAAGCCTTGCTCCCGGGCGAAACGCGTGTCGGTGTTCAGACAGCAGGCTTCCGTGATCATGTTCTCCTTGTGCTCCGGTGGATCGCAGCCCTGCTGGTTTCTTTACCTTTTCTCATGTCAGCATTCCAGGAGACGCTGGCACTTCCTTGAGGCGGTGTAGGGTAAGGATACGGTGTCGTGAGGCCGCTAGTTATTTCCTTTACGGTCTCCCTGCATCATAGATACAGTGCAGTGTTCTCCTTGATTTATGATATTCATTTTGTGTTTGACGAGACATTTTTCCTGATATTTACATGCAGATGTTGTTTAATATTTTCGCCCAGATGTTTCATTTATTGCTTCTGATGAGCTATTAAAGATGTGTATTATTTTTAACTTGCAGAGTTGATTCTGTCTCTCCTTTATATATTAGTGTGCACTCGCTGTAGTCTCTACTTGAGTATACAGTTCCTTCTGCAACCCCCTTTTTCTTGTTGTCCTGTTATATTTGTTGAGACCTGAGTAGCACCTTTTTTCTGTCTCTTGCTTATAACTATATATATACAAGCTGGTGTGGCTTGTTTTTGTACAATAGTAGTTTTATATTGAAGGTACAGATCTAATATTAATAGTAAGGACATTACACAATGGACCAGAGCTTGTGTCAGGGCATACGCACTGTTGAATATGTTGTGAGCAATTCACCATCCCCCACCTGCTTCTCTATTGCAACACAGACCATTATCATCTTCCTCTTTGTCAGTCTGCCCCATATGGCCGCGAAGCCACGCCCCTATCCAAAGTTTCCATTTTTTATTTTTTGTTCAATGTTCAATGTGGGGTGATTTTGGACAACCAGAACCCCCCCTTCCCTCCTGCCACCACCCCTGGGTGTGCCACTGGTTAACTAGATTTGGGATTGTGCAGCAAGATTTGTGCGACTCATCTATCATCACCGAATCAGAAGGCATTTGATACTTTTATGCCTTTAGAGATGATTAACAAGTCAACATATAACTGTATACTATATTTTATTAGTGATCAGTATGTGTAACATATAACTGTATACTATATTTTATTAGTGATCAGTGTGTGTAACATATATCTGTACTCTATGTTATTAGTGATCAGTGTGTGTAACATATAACTGTATACTATATTTTATTAGTGATCAGTATGTGTAACATATAACTGTATACTATATTTTATTAGTGATCAGTATGTGTAACATATAACTGTATACTATATTTTATTAGTGATCAGTATGTGTAACATATAACTGTATACTATATTTTATTAGTGATCAGTATGTGTAACATATAACTGTATACTATATTTTATTAGTGATCAGTATGTGTAACATATAACTGTATACTATATTTTATTAGTGATCAGTATGTGTAACATATAACTGTATACTATATTTTATTAGTGATCAGTATGTGTAACATATAACTGTATACTATATTTTATTAGTGATCAGTATGTGTAACATATAACTGTATACTATATTTTATTAGTGATCAGTATGTGTAACATATAACTGTATACTATATTTTATTAGTGATCAGTATGTGTAACATATAACTGTATACTATATTTTATTAGTGATCAGTATGTGTAACATATAACTGTATACTATATTTTATTAGTGATCAGTATGTGTAACATATAACTGTATACTATATTTTATTAGTGATCAGTATGTGTAACATATAACTGTATACTATATTTTATTAGTGATCAGTATGTGTAACATATAACTGTATACTATATTTTATTAGTGATCAGTATGTGTAACATATAACTGTATACTATATTTTATTAGTGATCAGTATGTGTAACATATAACTGTATACTATATTTTATTAGTGATCAGTATGTGTAACATATAACTGTATACTATATTTTATTAGTGATCAGTGTGTGTAACATATAACTGTATACTTTATTTTATTAGTGATCAGTATGTGTAAAGATGATTCCTACTTTCATACATAGAATTATCCTAATGTGATCATAAAGAAAATCATTACAATAACTGTTATGTAGATATTGCTTATATCATAAATGACACCTGTTGTGCACACACAGAGAGATCAAAAATCATGCGCCGTATTCAGAGATCTGTTTCTTTAAAGTACGCAAATATACGCACGGCCATTGCCAACATCCATGACATTCCCCTCACACGGATGCGCTGACGGTGACTTCCGAGTGCCTCGACCACACTTATCTTTAATCATTTTATCCTTTCTGAGCATATAATGCTTCCGTCCATGCGTATCTAACTAACCGCGCCCTCATCACGCCCTTAAATGGTCATTTAAATGCCCCCCCCCCACCCATTTACACGGATCTTTCTCGGGACGGATTATAAACACGTCCCTACGTAAGGATCTTTCCACGTGCGTGCCTAATGGACTTCCGTGCGTAAAATCAACGTAGATTGCGTAAATTTTATTACTATGCATGCGCAGTTCATCCGATCGAAAGAATACGCATGGGACTTCCCGAAAAAAACGGATCTCTGAATACGGCCCTATATGAGATGAATCATTAATAGAATGCAGCCAAATAATTCTCCCGGTGAACCATGACCTATATTTAGAAGACTCTGGTTCCCGGGGTGGTTACAGACTGCATTCATCTTATAATCGCATATCAGGTCATGGATTCCCCCGCCTGTGTGTGCATTCCGCTGGTGCCCTCTACACCATGTCATGGAATTGTTACTGGGGTTTCTCTGTGACTTGTTGTTCTGTATAGAGTGGTGGAGGTGGTTGAGGGAATGCTGGAAACATTCCTGGAACTGTGGAAGCTTTCGTGGAGACCAGAACATCATTTTGTATCACAATCACCTGGAAGCAGAAATAGTAAAGAATAAGGATCCTGGTTTTTTGTAGGTTCTCTAGTTTATTTCCCTCACCTGTCCTGCAATCCTGGTGAGGTCCTTCTCCAGGGATGTTGCCAGCTTCAGGCTTTTTCTCTTGTGGGTATGTGCAGAAGAGAAGAAGCCAGAGGTGGGGATATTGCTGGTGAAGGAGTAAGTTGAGGGACCATCGAAGATAGGTAAGTTCTATACAAACCCTCTTCTTTCTACCAGTTATATTAAGTCATGAATCCTCTACAATATAAACAGCGCTAGATAAAAGTCTATAATGGTAAAAAACGTTTATGTATAGAAACCATGAATGTTCATAGGGTTGAGAAAGGGCGACGCCCGAAACGCGTTTAGTTTTCCGGACTTTGAATCAGCCGTGCTGTACCTTCTCCCCACTGTAGTGCATCCGGTGCCCTGGGACCCCTTTTCCACCCGCTGCCTGGACATCCACACTTTGCAGCGTTTCCAGGACGCTTGTTAATCTCGGTAGGGGAGTTTTTTTTACTCCACAGCTTGTAAATTATGTCATTTTATGTTTATATGTCACTGTTTTTATTATGTACCTAGTAAACTTAAGATTTTAAGACTCAAAGGTCTAACATCATTTTTATCTGTTTACTGATCCATATATTTTCTCTCTTTTATCCTATGGAATAACTATTTTCTCTCTTTTATCCTATGCAATAACGCTGATGAGAGATTGAACTACAGTGGACATTTTATTCTTGGGGATACATTGTGGACTGACATTTCACCTGTATGCCACTTTCCCTATGAACATTCATGGTTTCTATACATAAACGTCTTTTACCATTACAGACTTTTATCCAGCGCTGTTTATATTTTACCCATATTTATATTAATTTGTTTACTATCATTAGAGATGTTATGGACACTCTAGGGTAAATTATCTGCCGCAGGTTTTTATGTAGCGCTTTTTAAGATTCTTACCCCCTGTTTTTATCATTTGAATCCTCTACAATGTTTATGAGCATTGACCATGCTTAGAGTAAATTTGGTGCTAGCACCCTTGGTTGTCTTACCTGGGAAACATTTGGAGGTACTTGGGATAAGGCACGACAGGCAAAAATAGAGACCGAGAGGGAAACACAGAATACAAATACATTCATCACAAGGAGGAGAGATTGCAGAACTTTTGAAATTGTCTGGAACATAAAAACAGAAGATACCATTAATATTTCTATAGCTTATAGTGATGCTTATAGTGATGCTTATAGTGATGCTTATAGTGATGCTTATAATTGTAGCCTGGTAACAGGGACAGGAAGAATCCTAGTTCAGACCCAAAACAACACTTTTGGATTTTTGGGCTGGGAAGTGACCGTGGACTGTAGCCAGAAGCAGATGCTTCTTAGGTGTGGCTCCTTAGCAAATGGCTTACTGCACATGCATAGTAGGTCATTTATGCAATCTACGTTCCCGTTAGGCATGTAGATTGCCTCCGTGTAGTTTTTAAAGACCGCACAGAGTATTTTAAGTAGAAAGAGGCGGCGCCATCCCGCATTGAGGATTGTTTAGACAGAAGTGTGAGTGGGAGGGATTTAGATTAGCCGCGGAGGGCGGGAAGTGGCAATGTCCATGCGGGATAATGTAAGTGCCAAAAGGTACCTAAAAATGGGGGCAGGATGGGTAAGTTAGGTGCAGATTTGTCCGCACCTGGATCTGTGAATATAGTCCAGTGTCCATGATGGAGACTTACTAGGCATGCCACTTATTACTAGGCATGCCACTTATTACTAGGCATGCCACTTATTACTAGGCATGCCACTTATTACCAGGCATGCCACTTATTACTAGGCATGCCACTTATTACTAGGCATGCCACTTGTTACTAGGCATGCCACTTGTTACTAGGCATGCCACTTATCAAAACTCTAATACTTTTATGGGCCTCATACCATATCACTAAGCTTCTTTACCAGTGGCGTCACAGGGGGGTTGCGGACTGCACCAGGTGTCAGTATGAAAGGGGATGACAGAGCCTCCACATGTAATGCGGATCCTGCCATATTCCATGTTCCTATGTCTCAGAAGCTCCATAATGAAGCTCAGACTGGGGCTAATACCCTGGCTCTGAGCCATCACAGAGCCTGTGAACTCCCAACAGTGCACTGGGCTCCTTACAGGTAACCGAGTGTACCATGTGACTGCCACCGTGTGTGTGTGTGTGTGTGTGTGTGTGTGTGTGTTCTGAGAGTAGACTGTAGCTTAGTTTTTAATTCTAATAGATTTTTCACATTTCCCTGTTCACCAGGACGTATAACTACAACACACTTTGATACCTTGTGTATGTGTATGTATATATGAGCGCATGTGTGTGTGTTTATATGGGTGTGTGTATGAGTGCATGTGTGTGTGTTTATGAGTGCGTGTGTGTGTGTGTGTGTTTATGAGTGCATGTGTGTGTGTGTGTTTATGTGTGTGTGTGTGTGTGTGTTTATAAGTGTGTGTGTGTTTATAAGTGTGTGTGTTTGTGTATGTATGAGTGTGTGTGTGTGTGTGTGTTTATAAGTGTGTGTGTGTTTATAAGTGTGTGTGTGTTTATGAGTGTGTGTGTGTGTGTTTATAAGTGTTTGTGTGTGTGTGTATGTGTATGTATATATGAGCGCATGTGTGTGTGTGTGTGCGTATGTGTGTGTTTATAGGAGTGAATGTGTGTGTGTGTGTGTTTGTGTATGTATGAGTGTATGTGCGTGTGTGTGTGTGTTTGTGTATGTATGAGTGTATGTGTATGTGTGTGTGTGTGCGTATGTGTGTGTTTATATGACTGCATGTGTGTGTGTGTGTGCGTATGTGTGTGCTTATATGAGTGCGTGTGTGTGTGTGTGTTTGTGTGTATTGGGGGTTAGTGCTGTGTAAACATAACAATAACTTGCATATAACAAAGGATGAAAGTATCTCATACGTACGAGCTGTTGGCATGTGTTGTTAATGACATAATAGTTATTGTTATAGGGGTTTCCATGTTTATCGTCATCATTGTGGTAGTTGTAGTTTGAGGTGTAGTAGAGGCATTGGTTATTTACTAGATCCACGGCGTTCAGGATGATAGCGATAATGCTGACAACTGCGCTAATGACGTTCAGAGCCAGGGATCCCTTCACCTGGACAGAGAAGAGAGAGCCATTATTACGCAGTGTTAGAGTAAAGGCAGTAGAACTCTCGGGACCCCCCTCACAAATGATCTCCTCATACGTTCTTATTTTTACCAACCAACATTAAATGTAAAGTTTACAATTCATTGAGTTGATTATTCATTGGAAAGGATTTAAGAAAGTTTGGTTGTAATTTTCTTTCAAGGTCAAATCAATATTATTTTGATTGTTTATCGTGGGGCCCCTTGAAGACACGGGGCCCATAGACCTGTGTCTGCTATGCCTGTTTGGTAACCCAGCACTGATTACACTGTACTGTACTCTAGGTTTGTCAACTCTCCCGGGCTGTCTCCCAGTATCACAGGAGAGCCAGAAAATCTCCCACAGAAGGCTTGCAGCCGTGGTTTCATGCAAAATCCTGCCTCCTGCCCAGCAATACTATTTTCCTAGTGTTGTTAGGGACTGTCCGGGACTGGATGAAATACTCGGAAACTATTATTGGTGGTCGGGGGGGGGCAGTTTTGGGGTGTCATCAAGCCCCGCTCCATTTTAAGTCTCTCCCGGATGAGAGGTTGATGTAGCAGCCTGTACGTAGTGACAAAAATGAACATTATTTTGTTGGTAACATAGGTACAGATCCTCACCTAGGCCGACAGGGGAATTACGCATTCTGCTTGCATAGTAACATATGCGCATAAACATGTTTTACGATAGCGTACCGGCGATCGTACATAACTTTGTTATATATGATCCTTGGTATGAAAAAGTGGCTGAACCCCTAATTTACGAATGTCGTATCTCCGCCGTAGAGGCGGAGATAGACATTTAAATTAGGGATCGAGGCGGGGGAAGGCCCATAAAGGCTGCAGACCTAGTCGGAATTTTTAAGGTTGGAGTCTGGACACGTAAGTGTCTAGATTTTACTACCTTGAGCAGGGAGTGCAGGGGGCGTGTTCTCCCCGCTACGCTAGCGTACGTACTGATCTTGCGCATCCTTAAGGCGTGCATAGGTCAGGATATGGGCCTTATACCATAATTGTTTGAGTACTGCATTTCAGAAATAGTGTTAGTGCTGGAGGACTCAATAGAGGGCGCTGCAGGGAGAAGCAGAAGAGCAAAGCCTGGACACGTAAGTGTCTAGATTTTACTACCTTGAGCAGGGAGTGCAGGGGGCGTGTTCCCGCTACGCTAGCGTACATACTGATCTTGCGCATCCTTAAGGCATGCATAGGTCAGGATATGGGCCTTATACCATAATTGTTTGAGTACTGCATTTCAGAAATAGTGTTAGTGCTGGAGGACTCAATAGAGGGCGCTGCAGGGAGAAGCAGAAGAGCAATAGTGCTGGAATGTTCTAGAGACTTTTCTGGCTCACAATAAACCAGAAAGTCTTGAAAGCCGACATGTCTGTGTGTGCTGCCTATAACTTTCTGAACCAGGTCAGTAAAAAGGCACCAAGGCACTTGCTTTTATGTAATATAAATGTATGTTTTTGTTTGTAACTTATACTATAATTGTATGAGTACTGCATTTAAGAAATGGTGTTAGTGCTGGAGGATTCAGTAGAGGGCGCTGCAGGGAGAAGCAGAAGAGCAATAGTGCTGAAATGTTCTAGAGCAGGACTGGGCAAACTGTGGCTCTCTAGGTATTGCAAAACTTCGAGTCCCAGTCTGCCGATACATGACAAAGCATGCTGGGACTTGTAGTTAAACAACATTTGGAGAGCCACAGGTTGGCCAGGCCTGTTTTAGAGCCTTTTTCTGGCTCACAATAAACCAGAAAGTCTTGAAAGCTGACATGTCTGTGTGCGCGCTCTGTAACTTTCTGAACCGGATGCTGAGAGGGAACCTGTAACACTGACAACCCTGCTGTACACACAGGACATACGTCTGATATAGTTTCTTCAGGGGTCAGAAAGAAATTGTGTCTTTCCTTAAGATATGATAGTCATAGAATCTCAAGTGGGGGCACTGCTATAAGGTGTAACCTGCACTCTGTGGCCCTGATTCAGTCTTGAGCGCACCCTCCAACTCTACCTATTTAGCAGGTGCAGTACCGTTTTTTAAAGGTCTGTACCGGCTAAAAGGGCTCCTGTACCTGATTCTGATGCAGCAGTTCCCTCCCCCTATACTCGCCCTCCAGTCCTGCAGCATCTCATCACTATAGCAGACTTGAAGGGACAGGATCCTGTCTTGTGAGGTCTTAGCTCATATAATAAGGTGTAAAATGAGATTTTACAACTTTTCATACATGCAAATGAAAGCAAATTTAAGCCATGCCCCTTCACGGGACAAGCCACGCCCCCTTCACAGACACACCCCCCAGGTGTACCTATTTTCTATTAAATGTATGCTTAAGTATGAAATAAGTGCGCGCGAATTAGCAAAAATACGCACGTAAGTGGCAGATGCGCTCCCATGACACCCATTTTAGCTGACTTCTGCCACCATAGGGCTCTCTTAACTCTCCATGGGTACGTTTGTGCGGAGTTTGTGAATGTAAATTCTTAACCCAGCCCGTACTGTCCAATTTAAATGCCCCCCCCACCCACTTTGCGTATCCTTGGTAGAAGGAAAGAAAAGGAGAGAATGACCAGCAAAGTCAGCCTGGAACCTGTAGATAAAGAACATTTAAGTTGTACAACTCCATGCATAATGAGTTCTTATTTGTAACATCTGCCTGCGCAGATTGCAAAAAAGCACAAGCATACACACACAGCCTGCGTATTTTTAGGAACGTTATTAAGTCTGAATACGCCCCGGTGTTGGAATAAGATGGAATAAGACTTTTCTTCATGAAGAGAAAAATTATTAATCATTGTTCTGGAATATAAAAAATGTATTAACAAAAAAAAAGAATTAAAATAATCTGCTGCCATCTATTTATAACTTTTCTTATTCCACCTTAAAAATAACTTTTCCAGTGTATATAGTTCATATATCATGAGGTACAACACCCTATGTAAAGTTACACAATAAACCCTTTCAACACATTGGTCAGTAGTTTCCTGTTACTCTGAACCTTCAGCACTAGGTGGTGCTATTGTACACGTAACTGCATTTCTGGCATACTTTATTTCACAACCTTTTGTACATGTACCAACACCTGATTATATTCCAATCACTATGCACTGGAATTGTTATTCTCAAAGGGGGATAACAGGCTGACCAGACTGGTAACAGAGAAATTTAAGAAATGTTTTCCTCTCTCACCTTCATATTCTATAGTCTTTAATATATTTTGCAACCACCACCAGTGGTGTATGGAAGTGATAAGCCCAGCACTGGAGATATTAATGAGCTTTACTAACTTCCAAGAAAGAGAGAGAGCAAAAGCATGAAGAAACAGCAGTTCTGATCCTGGTACTGCTCTCTTTCAGAAGACATCTGAGTCTCCTGATCTGCTCTGCTCTCTTTTCCTTGTCTCATCTTCACCTTATTTCATTGTCAGTCTCCGTCCAGAAATTGCTTTTTTAGAAATAGGGAAAGCTGATTTTCGTCTGTGTCTATTCCAAAAGCAGCTATTTAAGAAAAAAATTCTTGGAATACTTACCCATTTCTTCTCTAAACCCATCGCCCACCGGACAAGTCACACAACTGCCACCAACGCAGATTCCAGACTTTTAGGGTTAGGCTCAGGGAAGGATAGAGTTAGGGTCAGCCTACAAGTAGGGGAATCTAGGTTTAGTCTGCAGGGATGGGAGACTTAGGGTCAGGCTGCAGGTAGAGGAGTCTTAGAGTTAGGCTGCAAGGAGTGGAGTCTTAGGATCAGGCCGTGGGGAAGGGAGTCTTAGGGTTAAGCTACGTGGCGAGGAGTCTTAGGGTCAGGCTGCAGGGAAAGGAGTCTTAGGCTCAGGCTTCGGGCAGGGGAGTCTTAGGCTCAGGCTGCGGGGAGGGGAGTCTTAGGGTCAGGCTGTGGGGAAGGAAGTCTTAGGGTCATGCTTCAGGGAGGGGAGTCTTAGGGTTAGGCTGCAGGGAGGGGAGTCTTAGAGTTAAGTTGCGGGAGGGTGGAGTCTTAGGGTTACTCATCTGGATTATAAGTGTCAGTGACATTGGAAGAGCCATCGCATATCATATATTGATTGTGTGGGGGAGGAGGGTTAGGGGTTAGGCGGCGGGGAGGGGAGTCTTAGGGTCAGGCTGCGGGGAAAGGAGTCTTAGGGTCAGGCTGCGGGGAAGGGAGTCTTAGGGTTACGCTGCGGGGAGGGGAGTCTTAGGGTTAGGCTAAGGGGAGGTAAGTCTTAGGGTTAGGCTGTGGGGAAGGGAGGATTAGTGTCAGGATGCTGGGAAGCGAGGGTCAGGGAAAGGGTTGGGGTAAAATTTACACTTACCATTCGGAGCTGCTAAGAAATCGATTTCGCTGCCAGTTTTGAACTTGCTGGGAGAGAGTAACCCTTTTGATAAAGGGCCGTTTGAAACAGAGACCCACACCCCATGTCATTTCAGGGAAACACAAGTGTGACTCAAATGAATGGCGTTCAGATGTCTATGTTAAAGAATATCACTGCAGAACAGGTGAAAGACACATTGATCACAGACCACACTGTACCTCTGACTTATAGTCTGTTCTTCATTCAACTCACCAGACAGAAGTTGGGTTTAGTCTGAGCTGCAATTGTCAGGGCTCCGGCAATGATGTACTGGGGGGAAAAAAAAATCTGAATTAATACCATACAATATGTGCATATATCTCAGAGGTTCCAGAAGTCTGCCTTCTAAATAACACCTTCATCACATATCCTTATGGTGGTGGCCATCCCTGTACTTTTACTTATTTAAGTACAGTATATTAATATAATAATACATAAATGAATATTAATTATATGCCCTCTGATATGAAAATACAAAAGCTCAATATATCATTAACAGAACTACATTACAAAGGGATCTAGGAGTCAGTATTTAATGCGACTTAAAAGTAGCCAAGCAATTAATACCCTCCAACTGTATCTATATAGCAGTTACAATACTGTTTTTAATTTATCTGTACCAGCTAAAAGGGCTCCTGTACCGGATTCTGACCCAGCAGTTCCCTCCCCCTATTCTACCTTCCAGTCCTGCAGCATCTGATCACTATAGCAGTGATATGGGACAGACTCCTACAGCTCTGCTATAGTGACAGGGCCCTCTCCTGTGAGTTCTTAGCTCTTAGGATAAGGTGTAAAATCATAGTTGCCAACTCTCCCTGAATATCAGGGAGACTCCCTGAAGATTGGGTAATCTCCCTGACTCCCTGAAGTGTTTGGTAATCTCCCTGATTCTAATTTCATCCATTGAGGTCTATGCAGATGACCAATTTCATGGATTGCGTAAATGCGGTCTGAAAGAGCGCATTTATGCAATCTATGTAAAAGAAAGATACGCAGATTACGCATAGTTGCCAACTCTCCCTGAATATCAGGGAGACTCCCTGAAGATCGAGTAATCTCCCTGACTCCCTGAAGTGTTTGGTAATCTCCCTCTATGGAGATGGATGTAATGAAAGACTCAGCTGCAGTGTCACTTTTATCTTTTCTATAAAGATAGTATTCACTGACAATTTAATAATCAATAAATACAGATACTGCCATTTTCCTGGCAGTGCTAGATACACCTATGGGTGGAGCTATTCACAGGACACACCTCTTTGGCGGTACAGGACACACCCCTTTGGTGCAGCGCCTTGATAGTGGTCTCACAATCTCCCTGATATTCATTTGCAAAAGTAGGCAACCATGTGTAAAATGGGATTTTACACCGTAAGTAAGAGTAGATCTGGTGCACTCCCCGACACTCCCCCCTGTGGGCGGTGTAATTACACACTGTTACGCCAGCTGAAGGCAACCTCAACTTCAGCCGGCGAAAAAGTATGTAATTACACCAGCCACAAGATCGCAATGGGCCTGATCCAGAACAACGCTTCGAAACGAATTTACGCGTGGTGGAGACGTAAAATCGCTGTTTAGAATGCACTGCGCATGCGCACCATAGAAAATACGCACATTAACGTAGCGTAATTGTGAACGTATGGGCCATTCACGTATGTGTCAGGTAAATACTTACGTGTGGGCGTGCCGATTTTACGTTTCTCCAAAATACGTCTGAAATACGTGAAGTAGGCGGGGGTTTGTATTTAAAGTGTACAGTATGGGCGTGCTTAGCTGCGTAAATTTGTTCAGCCCATACGTACGTGTGCGTATGATTGCGGTTACGTTGGAAAAAGTTACGGTAGGGTTTGGGAAGCGTATCTTGACGAAATACGTCCGTGCAAGGGGTGTGCCGAGGGGAGTGTAACGAATTTACGCGCACGAAAATACGCTCCGCGAATAAACGTCTGGCACACGTAGTTCTGGATCTACCCCAATGTCCTAACCCAGCCCTCCCTTCCTAATTTCCCTACCTCCCACCGCCTAGCTTCCGTAACTACAGCGTAGTTACAGAGCTGTCTGCCCCTTCGTCCATAACTACGCTGTAGTTACGGATGCCCGATCCAGAGCACCCAGAAAAATGGATTATGCCAGGCAACATCTGCCTGGCGCATGCGCAGATCGGCAGAAATGCCGATCTTACGCAGCCACTCGCTGTAACTACGGCGGGCGGCATAGATCTGGATCAGGCCCATTGATTGAATCTCCTCCTCGAGGCTAAAGCAATCGATTTCCCAAACTATTGTACATAGAGTAGCCGGCGCAATGCGTTAAGCGGGGGATGCGACGCAGGTCGTCGCCAGGCTGGAGAGGCTCCCCGCTGCAGTGCACGGCTGACAGGAGGTTTCTGCTATCAGCCACCGCTGTAGTTAAACAGAGCAGCTGATCGCAAACCCCCTTTCAGCTGCCAGGGTTTACGATCAGCGGCTCTGTGTTCTGCCCGGAATAAAGACCGCATATGCGCAATCTACGTAATGAAGCGATGCGTAGATTACATAAAATAGTTACTACGCATGCAGAGTAGCTATTCTCAGCATCTGATGGACGTATTTCAGCCAACGTCCGTTGTTCTGGATCCAGCCCTATGTATCAATCTCTCAATAGAGTAATAGCTTGTGGCTGGGTGTACCACCCAGTATTTTTATAATGATTGTTAAAATTGTAAATATGTAATCTGCTGGTGCTATATAAAAACCCATTCATAAAATAAATAAATAATAATGATAAGCTAGTGGATAAGTGGACCTAAGGGCATGAGATGCAAAGTGTATAGGAAAAGACAACTGCATGAGACGTGTCAATGTACCAGAGAATCTAAGCACTGAATTGAGGGGTTACAAATTATCACTCACATGCCCGGAATCTTTGCAGGCCTACTCTTTAGTAAGTCCACCCCATAGACTGAGATAAATAGCACAATGTGGGAATTGAAACATCAGAGAACTCTGCTCAAGCTTATTCTAGAGCAATGACACGAGAGAACCAGCAGGATTTCTAATGAACTGCTCCCCTCCACTCCTCTCTCCCTATTAGGACATCTCCCCTGCTGCACCCAGCCAATGAAACTGTCTCTTACTTTTCCCAATCCGAACACTTCCCATGCTACTCCTCACCACTGGGTCTCTCTCCTTTTCCCTATCAGGACATCTCAAATGCTGCTCCCCACCACTGGAACTCTCACGCCACCAATGGAACTCTCTCCTTTTCCCTATCTGGACATCTCAAATGCTGAACCCCCACCACTTGATCTCTGTCCTTTTAAATATCAGGACTTCCCCCATGCTGCTTGCCATCACCGGAACTCTCTTTGTTTCCCTGTCAAGACTTCTCCCATGCTGCTCCCTACCACTAGCATTCTCTCCTTTCCCCTAACAGGACTTCTCCCATGCTGTTCCTCACTACTAGAACTCTCTCCTTTTCTCTATCAAGACTTCTGCCATGCTACTCAACACCAATGGAACCCTCTCCATTTCCCTATCAGGACTTCTCTCATGCTGCTCATCACCAATTAGAACTCTTTCACTCTTCTCCCTATCAGGACCTCTCCTGTGCTTCTCTCCAACACTGGTGGGATCAGACTCATGCACACTCTCTAAGGTTTTAATTAAACAATTTTTTGACAAACAAAGCTTTTATCTCTACACCTAATGTACTATAATCTACTACACCATTATGTATGTACAGATTGTCTTGCAAAGAATGTACTTTTATAGTGATGCAGGCATTTAGTGTGTGTGTTTATACAAACTCTAGGCTCTTTGAATGTATGTATTAAATCATCATTGATTTTATAGAGAGAAGAGTTCAGGTAGCCCCCAAACACACCAGTTGCAGTGTGTGTGTGTGACGTTACGTTTGCCGATATGAAACTGACATTTGAGACATACAGACAGTCGACAGCTAATTGTCAAATGTCTCTATTGCGAAAATGTGTCATTAGAAATTTTAAAAATAAAAGGGGTAAGTATTCAGAATCAGTTTTACCGGAAACGTACCCATTCATTAGCTTTCCCACTCACAAGACCCACCGTAGTACCTGATGGGAGACCCGACCATACAGGTTAGTGGAGTCTTAGGTTTAACCTGCGGTGAGGGAATGGAGCATAGAAGGGGAGTCATAAGGTTAGGCTGCGGGGAGAGGATACATCTGATAAAGGAAGACTTAGGGTTAGGCTGTGGAGATGGTATGGATCAGAGAAGGGGAAGGTTAGGGTCAGGCTGCGGGGAAGGGAGACTTAGGGTTAGGCTGTGGACAGGGTATGGATCGGAGAAGGGGAAGGTTAGGGTCAGGCTGCGGTGAAGAGAGACTTAGGGTTAGGCTGTGGAGAGGGTATGGATCGGAGAAGGGGAAAGGTTAGGGCCAGGGTGCAGGGAAGGGAGGGTTATGGTAATGGAATGGGAGGGTTAGGGTGAGGCTTAGGATAAGGGTTGGGGAAGAACTCATCATTCAGCGCTGGGGATTCCTTCTGGGGATTGTCATATACCTTGCTCCTGTGGGGAAGGAACAGTTGTTTCTGTCCCTATTCAGAAACGCGGTTTAGAAAACGGCTCTGTCAAAAAAGCCATTCTCAGCGGTGAACCAGTCCTGTGTGTTATATACACAATCCAACATAACAGTTTCTATACTTACAAACCCAGAACCCCAAAAGGTGTTCCCACTGGCGAGAGTTAAGGAAAACAGGGTGAAGAACAGACCAATACCCAACGCGATCTGCACAATGGCTACAACAATCAGCAGAACCTAAATAAAAGACAAAAACATTATTTTATTATTTTCCTCTCATAACCTTTGTCATTGGCTGAACAGTTTTGTTGTTGTTATTTTTTATCACTATCAAATGGTTGTAGTGGGAATTCTAGATACCTCTGAGATCAGTTTCTTTACAATTGTCTATATTTTATTGCAAAGACCGAATGACAGAATCTCCCCTCCCGCCCTTAGTTTTGTGGTGTACTTTCATTAAATCAGTTCTCCACAATGTTGGGACACATCAGCCCCAACCTTTTCCATGAGTTTCCTCAATAATTCAGGGGGTCTTGAAAATGTCACAACATAAACTAAATTAATAGATCCAGAATCCATTCAGGTTCAAACATGAGGAATTTATCAACCTTATAAACTCAGTAAAAAGTAGGTGCTGCTGAAATGCCCTTACAGGCACCTACCCCAAGAGCCTTTGGCTTGGCTTGCAGAAATGTCTTGAAGAAAGGGGATGATGAATCTAAATTTTGTGGCAAGATAGAAGCAAAGTTCCATGGTGGTGGTGCCGCTGCAGATGGAACATTCCAAGATTTAGTTTCAGGAGAGAAGCTGTAGGCGGGAGGTGGTGGCATGTCATTCTGAAGAGTGGTGGTTTCACAGAGATTCATATGGGGAACGGCTGAGGGGACATTACCCGGTATGGTCTCATAGACCGGTGCTGGGGCTTCTTCGGCGGTGTGCATCATGCAAACTGAAACAGAAAGTAATAGAATTTTTTTTTTTTAATATGTGTTTATAAGTTTTAATAAAGTCAAATATACACTCTATAAAAACTGGAACAATTAGATTAGACTTTGAAAAACAGCCCAAGAGCTCGAAATGTGTCAAGTTGACCATTTTCTAACAAGAATATCTTCCAATCCTGACTATAAGGGTCCACTTTTGGGAAACTTTCTATCTACAGGTACATGTAATGTACGACCATTGGGAGAAAGGTTTTCTACTTTGTTTTAATTGTTTTTTTGTTCCCTTAATGTAGTGTTTACATGTCTCTATGTTTAATAAAGTATAAATAATTTTTAACGTTAATGCACTAGATTTTCTTCTTTTCCTTATGTTAAGAAGGAGAAGATACAAAGAAAAAGCACAGATTTCTAGAACTTTATTAACTTGGGTCTTAAAACAAACTTTTCAATGCTATATGCTTGACACCCTATTACCTGAGCCTATTTGTTTGACGTTTTTAAGACTTGCTTTACTATCACAGTAGCTTGTTGGGTGTACAAAAAAACATGGAGTTTTAGGCCACCTCTTTATTCGTGGCTTAAAATGAAATTGCAAATCCCCCATTATTTAAGTAGGGATTTTTTTTTTTCAAAACCAGGATGTGTCCTTATTGTGTCCATGCTGGATCCGGCTTTGTGTCTTGTACCTTTGTGTCTCCATGCATGAGTGTGTGTGATTAACTCCATGTTGAAAGACTATGTCAATATTTTTCAATCCACTTGACTTTCAACACACAGAATGGTCACCAGCTATTCTTAAACTTTCCATATTTGCTCTTAACTTGTATATAGGGACAGTATCTTATGTTGTTTGTTGAACGTACTACTCTACAGTATATCCATCCCCTAAATCTCCATGGACCAGACCCAGCATTACATAAAACAGCCACACATGAATGTGTAAGTATTCCGTGTGAACATTTTGGGCATAGCAGTTACGTATTGCGAATAATCATGGATTCGCCCTGAATGCCTTTCCAATGGGGGTGCATGATGTACCTTCAGGTGTACAGTGTGAATGCATGGTGGGCGAGTGGGATATTTAAATAGTACAGGAAGGGCTTGGTTAAGTACTTACACATGATCCTTCATTACCGGTGGGAGTTGCCACTATGAATAAGGTCTTTTAGAAGTAGAGACAGCCGAAAGCTAATATTCTGTTTCTAATTCGAAAAGGCAGCATTTTCGAATTTAATTTTTTAGAATGGGTATGTATACCTTTCAGCATACTTACCCATTCATTTTTCGGAAATGCCACCTCACCATCCTGAAAGGTGAGTAATACTCTCTGGGAAGGGTTTGGCAGCGGGGAAGGGAGGGTTAGGGTTAGAGTATTGGAAGGAGAGAGTTAGGGTCAGGCTGCGAGGAGGGGTGTCTTAGGATTAGGCTGCAGGGAAGGGAGGATTACAGTAAGGGTAATGGAAGGGGAGAGTTAGGGTTAGGGTACCCACCCATGAAGTAAGCTTATTGGCTGACTGAAAAAAAAGTAAATAAATGGAGTTACTCTGACTGACTCCATAATTACCGTTTAGTATGACAGTAATATAATAATGAAAATTCTGCACCTCTTGCTAATAGTCAGACAGCAGTAACTCTGCCCAAGAGGAGCAGGTTTCCGCAGCTTGGGTTCAATAATTTTTAAGCATGCCATGAGTTTAAATGATCAGACTATAGTGTTTTTTTGTGGGGGGTGTTTTGGCGTTTTATTTTCGTTAGAAAAAAAAATCATCTCCAATCACTAGAACAATTATTGGTCCGGATGCCACAAAATCGGGTGTTCGTGAATGGACAGCTTTACCAGTGTATTATGAGGATAATGAGTTATATAGAGACACTAATTTATGTTGCAATGCACAGAGAAGTGTTACTGCCAACACGTGAAAACTAATAGGGGCAGATTTTAATCGAGCGCCTCCGCAACATCACGTGAAGCAAATCTACATCACTGATTTTACCTTGCACCCCATAGAGATGCGAAATAAGATCCGTTATGTTCAGTTACCGTCATAGAGGAGAATAGAACACTTTGCGCCTAATCCCGTCATCGCGCTAAAGGAAGAGTGAGGGCTTAATTAAGCCCAAAGGATATTAAACTCCCTGTCTGGGAGCAGGCATGACCTCTGACTCTGGGGAGGGGAGTAGTTCAAGGAAGGTGTCATTCCTGGTATTTAAGACCCAGCAGCCGGGAGGAGGGTCTTCTTTTTCTGAATCATTTGCCCACCTTCCCACCTTGATGTACTTAGTTGGCGTTTGTCTTTGGCGGTAAGCAATAGCAAGTAGCTATTTGTCATTTTGTTCTATGTAGGCGGCGCCCGGTGCTTAACTGTTTTGAGGAGAGTCGTGCGGGCGGTCGCTGGGTTTTGCTTGGTTCGGGTAATTCTAGCCGTTATGCAGTTATTGCATTTGAGTGGAGCACTTGGTGAAGTGGTAGAAGCTGAATACTATGTAATCATGTATTGTTTGCACTTGCTTTTGTTTATGTCGCCCCCATCTAAATTTAAAAGTAAATTAATTCAATTAGACAATCTAAAATTAACCCCCCCTTTCTAATTCCACCTAATAAGTATTCCATTCATTGATTTAACCCCCTTAAAGGTTGTTGGTGTCTTTTATTTTGTTGTCTTTTATCGGGGGGAGTCGGGGTTCATTGCCTGCTCATCAGACATGGGAAGTTTAGTGAATCTGCCTCATAGTTTCACCTAGAACATACCTAGATACATACAAATTATTCGGCAGCCATTTACCCCACCAGTATGTCTTTGGAGTTTTGGGGAAACTGGCAAATCCTGTGGAAATCCACACACACGCACACACACACACACACACACACACACACACACACACACACTCACACACACGCTGATCCAGAGTTTAAGGGTAAAGGTGTAGACCTGAGAAAAACCATACTGTATCAGTCAGAGGCGGCCCTAGGCATAGACCAAATAGGTGGCGGTCTATTATTATTACCATTATCGTTTATTTATAAGGCGCCACAAGGTGTGCGCAGCACCATACAAAATACAACAAAATAGTGTGTGTGTGTGTGAGAGTGTGTAATTATGTGTGTGTGTGTGTGTGTGTGACAGTGAGTGAGTGACAGTGTGTGTGTAAGTGTGTGTGTAGCAGTTGTGCACACAGTAGTGTTGAAGGCTGTGTACCTTTGCAGCACTCTCCAATACCTGTGACGGCGCAGTACCTCCCGGCGGCCGCTAGAGGGCCCCTGCTCTTCTTTCTCCTTCCAGCTGTTCCCTCCGGGAGATTGACAGCTCCTCACTGACGTTGCTACAGCGATATGTAAATGAAAAGCACAGCGGCGCAGCGTGATTGGCCGCGGACGGGATCCCCACACCTAGTGGGGCGTGGCCAGGCACGTTGCCTTGTTAAAGGGCAGAGGCTGCTTTGAGCCCTTCAGTAGAAGCGCTGCAGAGGCTCCGGCTGCACCCTGACCCCGGCCCCAGCCAGCAGGTGCTGCCCCCCTGCCCTGGGAGAGCAGAGCAAGCAGCAGAGCACTGAGTGATCCATGCTCTGCACACACACAGCAGCAACCTCCCTGCTGCAAACTTGCTGAGAGTCCCCCAAGCTGCAACTTTCCCTCTTGCATGGTAGGAAGAGAGGGGCATCAGAGAGGGGCAGCAGCTGGGGATCAGAGAGGGGCAGCAGCTGGGGATCAGAGAGCAGGGCAGAGAGGGGCTGGTCAGTGGCTGGAGAGGACTGATCCCAGCTCAGAGCTCGTCCTCCTGCAGGCTGCAGCGTATAGACACACAGGGAAGGGGGCGTGGAGCTCCTAAATTGTGACCAGTGACAGAGACAACTCTTATATGGACTGAGATGGCCTCTGATCTGGCTATGAGCGCAGAGTTGCCCAACAGCCCGCTTGCCATAGAGTATGTCAATGATTTTGATCTGATGAAATTTGAGGTGAAGAAGGAGCCCCCAGAAGCAGAGAGATTTTGCCACCGCCTTCCTCCTGGATCTTTGTCTTCCACCCCAATGAGCACCCCTTGCTCCTCGGTGCCTTCGTCCCCCAGCTTCTGCGCTCCCAGCCCGGGAGCGCAGTCTAACGTGAACCCCAACAACCCCAGCGCTGCCAACAAGCCCCAACTGGAAGACCTGTACTGGATGTCTAACTACCAGCATCACATCAACCCCGAAGCACTCAACCTGACCCCAGAAGATGCCGTGGAGGCTTTGATAGGGAATCCTCACCACCACCACCATCACCACCAAGGCTACGATGGCTTCAGGGGGCAGCCCTACCCGGGGGATGAGATGGCGCCGTCCGGCCACCACCACCAGGTCCACCACCATCACCACCACCACAACCACCACCTCAGGCTAGAAGAAAGGTTTTCCGATGAGCAGCTGGTCAGCATGTCCGTGAGGGAACTCAACCGGCAGCTCAGGGGCTTCAGCAAGGAGGAGGTCATCCGTCTCAAGCAGAAGAGACGGACCTTGAAGAACAGGGGCTATGCCCAGTCCTGCCGGTACAAACGGGGTCAGCAGCGGCATATCCTGGAGACGGAGAAGTGTCAGCTCCAGAGCCAAGTGGAGCAGCTGAAGCAAGAGGTGTCCAGGCTGGCCAAGGAGAGGGATCTGTACAAAGACAAATATGAGAAGTTGGCTACCAGGAGCTTCACCGCCAGGGAGTCACCACAGCAGCCGAATCCTGGCAAAGGCTCCGCTGACTTCTTCATGTGAACTTTGCTCGTCCCCCCCCCCCCTGATCCGCAGCCGTCCTGAGATAGAGGGAGACCGCTGGCAGGGACAATACTGCAACTTACACCGTCTCCCTCTCTGAACTGCATCCCCAAGCACATGTAATCCCTTCACCGTGTATTGTGACAGAGCCGGGGGGAGACACGGTCGTCTTTTACTTATCTCATGAGCTTTGCCGGCTCGTCATCACAGAATAAAACATTGAATTGTACATACGATGAACCAGACGGGGGTCTTTTCCTTCTCACTCCCTCTTATTGAGACTGCTTATTGAGCCAGAACTGAAGTCTTAATAATTGGCAAGGTCACCGCGAGAGAGACAGGCAGAGCCACGCCAGGAGATCCAGTCACATCAATGGGACAATGGACCTTTCTCCGGGACTGTCTGCCCCTTGGTCCTGACACAGAACATCTCTAAGGAACTCCACAGAACTGTGCAATTACTTTGGGTATTGAAATAGACTCTTTAGCATTGCTGCATGCAGGTCATGTATTGCAATATAAGGTACCCTTTTCTACTAGTCCACAAGGATGCATGATGTAGATTGTTCCTTTTTGTTTGATTTTCCCTGATTGTTGTCGTTTTTAGCCTCAGTTACTTTGGTGTATGATCCTTTTTTTTGTTTTCTCCTCTCCCCCAACCCCCCCCCAAAAAAAACTGTGCATCTTGTAAATGATCCAAACACTCAAAAGTCTTAACCCCCTTCCCCGGACTCCGTATCTCCTCTGCCAGTCGGAAATTGGGACAGAGAATCCAATGACCTTTCTTATATCCGAGGACTTCCATCAGCTTGAGTGTAGCAGTTTTTACTCCTCCTCGTCCCTTTCCTCTTGTCTATATTTTATTATTTCCATTCAACCTGAGCCAGATAATAGTATATTATTTAAAGTGTCCACTTGTACATAACTGTAGACATTAGTTTGTTTTGATGCCTCTTTTTTTTCTGAGCTTATATTTTGCTTGGTGACTTACAGAAAAACAAAAAACAAAAACGCAACAAAAAAATTGAAAACAAAAAAGTCTTAAGAAAAGTTTGTATGTAATAGCATGCAAATACTATTTAAGTAAACAAGTACATTAATGTTGATGGTTTAAAAAGCCTAATGCACTATATACAGGAGTCAGTGGGATACATCCTATTGTTGTTTTATAGAGATTTAAATAAATTATCTATGCTGTTACTATGTTGAGTATTAAACTTACATTCTAAGAGACCCAGATGGGGTAATATAGTAATATATTAAATGAATTATCCGGCTGCTTTTTATTCTATGCATTGGTATTATTTATGAATTTATCCTCGGGAAACAATTGTTATTTAAATTCTTATGCTAATGAGAAAAATTATTTCTGCAAAAAATAAAAAACTCCAAAAAATGTGACTACAGATAACGAAAAATAACAATTAGCAAAATCCAGTAATGCTGAACGTCCGTGAAATGACGAGACAGATCATTCACAATCCCAGGCGTGGAACTTGATTCCCTGGTGACTTTTTAAGAATTTCTGCAGGAATGGAGCCATGAATTGTGCATTTTAGGCCTGAGTTTTGACAACTTGGAGTTTTTAATATTGCATCTTTGAAAAGAAAATCCATTTAGCTGAGTCCATTTCTTTTGTATAAATTGCTCTTAAAACAGGTATTACTGTGGAAATGTACAGAAATACGAAATAAAAAACCCCCAGAAAAGATATATTCTTATCTTCCTCTGATTTTTAATGAAATGTCTTAATTGTGTTGACGGTCATGCGAAAATTCCTTTGCATCTCGTTTGCTAACGAACTGAAATAAACCTGTTTTGACATATTGACTTCTTGCTCTTTAAACTCCTTTTATTTGCTATGGTTCGGATATCTCCTGGTGGGGATGTGACGCTCCGGGGTTTGAGGGTTGGTGTTTTCTAAAGATGTTGTTTTATTCCAAATTGTTCTTGTTAGAATTTACCCACAAATCGTTTGGAAAACACTGTTTAGTTAAACTATGCAGCACACTAAATAAACACTGATCCTATTTCAATTTTAGATTCATTTATTATAATTATTATTATTATTATGTAAAGTCTATTTAAATCTAGATGATCATTTAGAAGAAAAAAAATGACAAAGAATAATTTCATATCGAAATAAAGTATAAAACTTGTTTTCTGTGATGATTTTCAGGGGGTAATTAGCCGAGATGAAATGCTTAAGTTACTGAAACACATTTTATAGATTTCATTAAATTTTGTCATTCAGAGACGGTTTATTACAAACTTCATTGTAGTCAATCATTTGTACGAGAATTTCATTACATTATTATATTAATTAGACATATACATATAAAAATGTGATTTTTGGGAATAGCTTCTATGCTTGTCTTAACTTCTATAAAAGGAAGTACTTTGAGTGTACAAATTCCTATTTACAGGGGGAGTAAATAAGATAGATTATATATATATATATATACTTTTTCTATATTTATATATTTATTCTATATACTGCTATACATACTATATACAGTTCATTGTCATGAATGTATATATACTGGTAGATATTTTGTGTATTATATGCTGGCATGACTATATATACTGTATACTATATATTGGCATGATTGTATACTGTCAGATTATGTGTCCTATATATTAACATGACTATATACTG
>WWET01003340.1:172997-184510 GCA_011038615.1 Limnodynastes dumerilii | reverse complement strand
ATATTATTATTATCTGCAATTGTGGATTGTATTATATCGGCAAAACCTCCAGAAAATTTAAGGAATTCATAGCATTGCACAGATCCGCCATTAGGATGGCATTGAACGGCAAGAATAGTGAACAACCTGTGGCACGCCACTGCATCGGCTAAGCACAGTTTAGCTTCATTAAAGTATAAGATCATAGATCATGTCCCTGTTTTACGACGGGGCGGCAATAAAGAACGACTCTTGCTTCAGAAAGAAGCCATGTGGATTTATAAAACTGAATACTTTGGCCCATTTTGGACTCAATGAGCAGAATAATCTTTCATGTTTTCTGTGAAATTGCATAGTAGGGTAGCTTTCTTTTTGTTGCAATATCACTGATTCTATTGTTCTCTGGGTTATTTTTAATAATGACTCACATGCTGTGTTTATTAATGATATATATGTTGT
This sequence comes from Limnodynastes dumerilii, assembly GCA_011038615.1. Taxonomy (NCBI): domain Eukaryota; kingdom Metazoa; phylum Chordata; class Amphibia; order Anura; family Limnodynastidae; genus Limnodynastes; species Limnodynastes dumerilii. The sequence continues at coordinate 184,072 of WWET01003340.1, read as the reverse complement.
GCGCATCTATTAGTACTTAATGCGTTATTATATCCCTATGTGATTGTATTTCCATGCTCCCCTTTTCACATTGAGGATGGTTTATTCTTATATTGTTTTCCCTGGGAATTTTCCTGTATGTATAACAAGGCTTCTAAAACCATAGTGTGTTTGCATTCTTACTATCCGTTGTTCTCTTGTGAGTATTTGTATGTACTTTCTTTATATGTGCATCGTTGGTAGTGCTGGATGTTTTTCAGTTCCCACCAGATATCCTGTGTACTTGACTGTATTTGTAGTACCGTTTGTTATGGGACATAGATTAGGTTCCTTCCCCCTTTGCAGTTTTTTGATCTATAGGATCCTGTTGATTTGATCTTTCCTGCATTGTGTTGCGTTTATATATTTTTTACTATGTATACACAGATGCTCCACTGACCTCTAGCATTTTACACCTGGTATTTTCACTGTCACTTGGTCTGCGCGTGTTTCGCTGTTTTGTTTATTTCATTGCCATGGGTACCTGAGCGCTGCGGCAGTGTCCGGATCCCGGCTGGGGAGACTTCCGGTTCTCTTGCATGGGCGGCTCAGAGACGCTGGCAGACGGAGTACCCGAATGCACAAGGTTGGGTGAGTCTATTTAAGTTTCATCACTTGCACTATGTTGTTTTATATTGTCCCTGAAGAAAGTTTTGCATAATAAAACTGAAACGTTAGACCAGTGGTTCCCAAACTGTGCGCCGCGGTTCCCTGGGGTGCCGCGACGCTCTCACTGGGGTGCCTCGGAATGTTTCTATTTTCTATTGTATTCTATTTTTGTGTTAGGGGTGCCTTGAAAAAAAATATGGAGACCCTAAAGGTGCCTCGAACTGAGAAAATTTGGGAACCACTGCGTTAGACTAAAGTTCCCGGCTAACGATTGATTTACGCATTTGCAAGACTGAGTGCCACTTCTTTGAACTGTATATAGACATGGTATAGCATCATATCCTATGGTAAGCAATACAGACATGGTATAGCATCATATCCTATGGTAAGCAATACAGACATGGTATAGCATCATATCCTATGGTAAGCAATACAGACATGGTATAGCATCATATCCTATGGTAAGCAATACAGACATGGTATAGCATCATATCCTATGGTAAGCAATACAGACATGGTATAGCATCATATCCTATGGTAAGCAATACAGACATGGTATAGCATCATATCCTATGGTAAGCAATACAGACATGGTATAGCATCATATCCTATGGTAAGCAATACAGACATGGTATAGCATCATATCCTATGGTAAGCAATACAGACATGGTATAGCATCATATCCTATGGTAAGCAATACAGACATGGTATAGCATCATATCCTATGGTAAGCAATACAGACATGGTATAGCATCATATCCTATGGTAAGCAATACAGACATGGTATAGCATCATATCCTATGGTAAGCAATACAGACATGGTATAGCATCATATCCTATGGTAAGCAATACAGACATGGTATAGCATCATATCCTATGGTAAGCAATACAGACATGGTATAGCATCATATCCTATGGTAAGCAATACAGACATGGTATAGCATCATATCCTATGGTAAGCAATACAGACATGGTATAGCATCATATCCTATGGTAAGCAATACAGACATGGTATAGCATCATATCCTATGGTAAGCAATACAGACATGGTATAGCATCATATCCTATGGTAAGCAATACAGACATGGTATAGCATCATATCCTATGGTAAGCAATACAGACATGGTATAGCATCATATCCTATGGTAAGCAATACAGACATGGTATAGCATCATATCCTATGGTAAGCAATACAGACATGGTATAGCATCATATCCTATGGTAAGCAATACAGACATGGTATAGCATCATATCCTATGGTAAGCAATACAGACATGGTATAGCATCATATCCTATGGTAAGCAATACAGACATGGTATAGCATCATATCCTATGGTAAGCAATACAGACATGGTATAGCATCATATCCTATGGTAAGCAATACAGACATGGTATAGCATCATATCCTATGGTAAGCAATACAGACATGGTATAGCATCATATCCTATGGTAAGCAATACAGACATGGTATAGCATCATATCCTATGGTAAGCAATACAGACATGGTATAGCATCATATCCTATGGTAAGCAATACAGACATGGTATAGCATCATATCCTATGGTAAGCAATACAGACATGGTATAGCATCATATCCTATGGTAAGCAATACAGACATGGTATAGCATCATATCCTATGGTAAGCAATACAGACATGGTATAGCATCATATCCTATGGTAAGCAATACAGACATGGTATAGCATCATATCCTATGGTAAGCAATACAGACATGGTATAGCATCATATCCTATGGTAAGCAATACAGACATGGTATAGCATCATATCCTATGGTAAGCAATACAGACATGGTATAGCATCATATCCTATGGTAAGCAATACAGACATGGTATAGCATCATATCCTATGGTAAGCAATACAGACATGGTATAGCATCATATCCTATGGTAAGCAATACAGACATGGTATAGCATCATATCCTATGGTAAGCAATACAGACATGGTATAGCATCATATCCTATGGTAAGCAATACAGACATGGTATAGCATCATATCCTATGGTAAGCAATACAGACATGGTATAGCATCATATCCTATGGTAAGCAATACAGACATGGTATAGCATCATATCCTATGGTAAGCAATACAGACATGGTATAGCATCATATCCTATGGTAAGCAATACAGACATGGTATAGCATCATATCCTATGGTAAGCAATACAGACATGGTATAGCATCATATCCTATGGTAAGCAATACAGACATGGTATAGCATCATATCCTATGGTAAGCAATACAGACATGGTATAGCATCATATCCTATGGTAAGCAATACAGACATGGTATAGCATCATATCCTATGGTAAGCAATACAGACATGGTATAGCATCATATCCTATGGTAAGCAATACAGACATGGTATAGCATCATATCCTATGGTAAGCAATACAGACATGGTATAGCATCATATCCTATGGTAAGCAATACAGACATGGTATACCTCACATCCTATGGTAAGCAATACAGACATGGTATACCATCACATCCTATGGTAAGCAATACAGACATGGTATACCATCACATCCTATGGTAAGTGTCAGGACGCAGCATCTCCTGGCCGCCTGCGTCCGTCTCTCCCCTCCTCTCCTTACCTCTGCTCTTGCAGCGCCTCCCTCTCCGGCTCCCCGGTACGCTGGCTTCCTGTCTGTGGCTCACACGTTGTCCAGGCGACGGCGTCGCACACTCCTCCCGTCGGGTCGGCGCGGCATCCTAGTTGCCATGGGGATCTCCTATCGCTTCCCTTGGCGCGTACTCTGCAGTCTCCTATTGGTCCCTGCTTCTTTAAAGCTCCCTTTCAGCCGCACTGCAGTTGCTGGTGATAGTCTCTGATTCCAGTACTGTTACCTGCCTTTTCTGTGTACCTAGTCTCAGCCCTGTGCTCTGCTAGTGAATTGACCGTTGAGTGTCCCCCTTGCCTGCCTTGTACCTACCTACCGTTTACCTTATTGTTCCCAACCTCTCCGGGTCTCCCTCCTTACATATATCTACCTACCTGGTTTTCCCATTTTTACCTGTGTGAGTGTGTTTGTGATCCCGTAAGGCATGGGTGGCCAAGCTCGGGCCTCGTGAGCTACCAACGGTCCATGTCTTCCAGGTCTCCTTGTTGGAGCACAGGCGTGTTCATTACTATCTGACACATTCAAAAAAATCTACAGTTGGTAGTGATTATCTCACCTCTGACTTTCTGAGGAGACCTGGAAAACATGAACCGTTGGTAGCTCACGAGGCCCAAGCTTGGCCACCTCTGCCGTAAGGGATCATTCTGTGTGCCTGAAGTATATAAGCCCTAGTGAGTCCTGTCAGTCCAGTCTACCTACTCAGTCTGCAATCTATTGTTGTTAGTTCCTCGTTGTCTGTCCTGAGCAGCCCCTTCTGCCCAGTCTCGCCTCCCGCTTTATTTGTCATCTGTCTCTATTGTTCACGGTAGGGTGTTTTCTGATTACTGTTCCGTGGGTCCAAGTTCAACAGGGGACGACCAGGCCGTCAGGGGTTACCCAGCCCATCCCCACCTTCAGGGGCTCTGAAGAAGACCCCCTGATTGGTAAAGACTCCGACCCCAGGAAGCTTGCCCGCACACCCTTTTGGTACTTTCTGGTGTCACTCCGGTTCCACACGGGTAATCCCTGAGTACCCACTATACACTCTCTTGACCACTCCAGTACTCTCCAGGTAAAACCGGAGTGTCCAGACTTGGGTGTCATAACAGTAAGCAATACTGACATGGTATACCTCACATCCTATGGTAAGCAATACAGACATGGTATATCTCACATCCTATGGTAAGCAATACAGACATGGTATACCTCACATCCTGTGAATTAGCAGCTCTAACATTTCTATGAAATTCCATAGACAAAAAACCTTGTGGTTTAACATGTCTGATTTAAGGTTCCTTGTATTTACACAAAACATAGAAACCTTTACAACTTTACCGTTCAAACGCCAAAAAGCAATGAAATTACTACATTAAGGCTGGAGTCTTAATGGACGTGTTCCTTAAGCAATACAGACATGGTAAACCTTACATCCTATGGTAAGCTGCAGATTCAGCACTATCATGGAGTGAGATTGCTAAAAATGTTAGAGCTGCTAATCCACAGGATGTGATGGTATACCATGTCTGTAATGCTTAAGGAACACGTCCATTAAGACTCCAGCCTTAATGTCCATTAATGTCGTAATTTCATTGCTTTTTGCCGTTTGAACAGTAAAGTTTTAAAGGTTTCTATGTTTTGTGTCAATGCAAGAAACCTTAATCAGACATGTTAAACCGCAAGGTTTTTTGTCTATGGAATATATATTACAATATACAGTGTGTAGTTTACAGATATTATACATTATACAGTATGTAGTTTATGTATATTATACAATATATGGCATGTAGTGTATATATATATATATATATATATATATATATATATACACAGTATGTAGTTTATATATATTATACAGTATAAATTATGTATTTAGAATGATTTCTGGCATAATGCCGACTCGGGGAGTGTTTAACTAGATGTGGGAGGGGGGAGGGATTTAGAATAGCCGGGGAGAGGCATGTGTAGTTTCCTTCTTTAGAAGGCCATAAGGTATGCACCTAACTCTCTCTTAGGTGTAAATACGGCCCTATGTATCTGCTTAAAGCTCTCTTTCACAGGTGTATTCAGGTGCTGGCGGGAGGACAGCTATCAGCACTCATTCATTAAGTTTACTGAGAAAGAATGTCTGTCAGTATCAGACATTACAGACCTGGGTCCTTGGTGGAAGACTTGGGATGTCCTGTGATGAGGTCACTGTCCTGCTTGAATAAGTAGTGATGTCAATGTCTTACTCCCATCCCCCCTTTTCAGTGGTTGTCCAGGGACTTAGGCTTGCCACTTTGTGGGGACACGGAGGGATTTTGCCTGCAAGTTTTTCTCCAGTAAATGGGCCATCTAGGTATAGTCAGCAAATTTAGCTCGGCTCTGAGTTTTTTCTTGCAGGTTTTCACCCTCGCTCTTGGGCAACTGCTGATGTTCCTTTGCACATGTGGTCTGCCATGGTGGCTTGTAGTGAGGATCCTCACTTGAACTGGTGATGGAATTTGAAAAAAATTACCTCAGCACAGTGGATGCTACTAATACCTAACACTTTTTTAAGCCCTCACTACTTTTCATAACAGGCAGCAAGCTAAAATAGACTTGCTCCAAGAATATTACTTATTCTGGCCATTGCTTGTTCTCTACTGCCATCCTGTGGCTGTTTTGGCTCACTGCAGGCCATAGTATTTGCTCTAATACATTGATATATATTAAAACAAGCTTTGCTTAGGGACAAGTACTAATCGTTGGAATTAAACAGTCACACATTCCAGATTCTCATCCCAGGATTCTCATACGCTACTGCCTGTTTCCCATCTATTCTTCTGCAACGGCTTCAGGTGCTATCCAACTACGTGCTACTTGTTGATACCGCTTCATTCTGCCATCCGTCCTGCTTGAAATGTGATTCCACCTGAGGGTTTGGGGACAGAAGGCAATACATGAATGCTTTTCATCATGATATAAATTCTTCTCACTTGGACAGACCTACAGATCCCTAATATCTACATTGTATATTTGGTGTGTTCACATACTTACCCACTCTAAACCTACATTCACCGCTCAAGTGTCTTCACCATGCCGTAAAGTGGTAAATTACGCTCAAAAGGCATTCCCCAATATTACCCTAACAAGCTGACACAATCATCAAGAACCTCCAGAGAGGTGTCTCCTCATAGCACGAAGACTCAGACTATGAGGAGGAGTACGTGTTCCCAGTCACCAGAAAGGACTTTGGCTCTCTGCTCAAAGAGCTAAAAGACCTGCGGGCCTCTATCCATACTGAAGTCCAACATGCACTCCACTCTATCCACTCAGAGGTAATTGGAGCCTATACGGATCACCTAGAAAAAAGAGTGGAGGATGTGGTCGCATCCCAGGCAACAACTGAGGAAGATCTCCAAGATACGCAAAGATCTAGCAGAACTCCAGGAACAACAGGAAGACATGGACAGCTGGGCTCGCCGCAATAATCTTCAGCTCAAGGGTATTCCTGAATCAGTGGAGCCCTTACATCTAGCTTCCTATATCAAGAGGCTCTTCTCACAGTTGGCTCCCGAACTGTTGAAAGACCCCCTTTTACTGGATAGAGCCCACTGAGCTTTAAAATATAAACCATCTGTCTCGGTCCTGCCTCGGGATGTCATCCTACTGTTACATTATTTCAATGCCAAAGAAAACATCCTGCGAGAAGCCAGAAAAATCCTGGCTCTAATATTTGAAGATGCAACCATACAGATTTATCAGGATCTCTCGCCCTCCACCTTAGCACGGAGATGATACCTGCAACCAATCACATTTATTTTACAGGAAAACAACATCAGGGAATTCCCCTTCTGCCTCTTCCTCTGGCACCAGAATCAACAACTTTCTGCGACCACATTACAAGAGGCTCAAGCTCTTCTCCAGCAGATTGGTCTTCACCTCAACCTCCTGTGGAATGTTCCAGGCTCTCCGCAACTGCGAGTGGGACAACACCCCAGCCACAACGCCCTCCCAGGGCCTCATTCATTAAGGGCGATTTTTTTATGCGATTTTAAATCGCATTACATCGCGGCGATATTGCCGCAATTTTTTTTTTTAAATCGCAAGATTCATTAAAAAACAATTTTGCCGCGATTTTCCCAATCTCAGGCGATGTTGTGCGATTTGTAAAGGGCTAATTGCGGTGGTTTTCTATTGAAAATCACCGCGATTAGCCCTTTAATAAATCGCAGCAAATTGCGTGAGATTGTAAAAAAACCTGGCTGAAAGCCTTAGCCATGCTGTACTGATAGAACTACAAGGCTCAGGATTGATTAGCCTTGTAATAATATCAGCGGCAGCATGGTTAGGCTTCTAACCATGCGTGGCTGCATGTAGTGTGTTTTAAAAAACAAGTACATTCAGCAATAAACATACATTAACCCTTTACACTAAGTATGCATGTAAAAAATAAATATTCCCTAACTAACAATGTTCCCTACTTTGTGCACTTACCTCTGGTGGTCATCTCTCCTAATCTAAGTGTAATGTAATGTAATGTGTGTTGTATTAAAATTAATAAAAGGTTTGGGCACTCACCATTTGATGTCATCATATTGAGAAGCGTTCTTTTCTTCATTGTAGTCTGCGATCTTCTGGGTTCAGCTTGCTTGAAGTGTCTGCTCCGGGTTCTTTGGATCTTCTCCTGTTGCCACGACGCTGGGAACCTCCTATTCTTCATCCGGGCTGCTCCTAATGACGAATAGGTCACTAGGGGGCAGTGTTTTATAGAAGAGATGACGTCAGTTACAGTGGGTGCTAACGTGGGTGGGTGCCCTCTGTCCCCACCTTCCCTGCATTGCTTTCAATGCGCCAAGCTCCCACCCCGCGATGCCATCAACTCCTTGCTGGTCCCCGCATCCCTTGGGATGCTTCCTGTTCCTTTATACCAGCAATTGAGCCCAGTTTCCTTTGGACGACTGGTCTACCTACTCTCCATGTACCCTGGTTGTCACTTCCCTTTCCTTTGCACTTATCTCCTCCCACTATTATCCATTTGTCGACATTGTCGACACTCATTTTTATCGCATTCACTTCTACTTTTACTCAATGACACTGAAAATCATCTCCATGAATGTGAAGGGTCTCAACTCCTTACAGAAATGAACTAAATTATTCTCTTCCATTAAATCCTTTCAAGGGGATCTAATATAATTGCAGGAGACCCACTTTGTCCGCAGCCTCAACCCAGCTTTCTAATCCCGCTTCTTTCCTACAACAGACCCTAGGTCTAAAAAGAGAGAGGTGGCTATCTTAATTGCCCGTCACCTTTCATTTGAATTGTTAAAGTCATACCACGATGGTGAAGGTAGATACCTGATTTTAGTGGGTAAACTTAATAATTTAAGTTGCATATTAATAAATATATATGCCCCCAATGTAGATCAAGATACATTTTTCCGAAATCTGGGATCTTTCCTAGCCGGGGTCCGCCAGGGAGAGCTTATAGTGGCAGGTGACTTCAACACTGTTATGGTACCCCTGGTTTAACTCGGCAGAGTATCGGGGTGACCAGAGAGATGAAGAGGAAAGAGCGAGTAACTCACCGGGTTTTAGAGCCTGAATGGTCGGACCGAGTGTTCGCTAGAGCCGCTGATGGTGGGGATAGACTGGAGCTGATAGGAATCCGTCACCCCTTAGAGGCTGTTCAGAAGAAACTCCACCGCGACAAACAATACAAAAAACAGCGAACGGACACAAAGGACAAGATGGGGCTGACAGAACAGACGGAACGAACTTCACAAACCAGGACAGTCACTCACACACTCAAACTACGGGAACCCCCAAGGGGTTAACAGAAACAGGCAGCCAGGAACAAGTAGGAAAATACAAGAAAGGATGGAACACTAAGGAAGAAGAGAGGGACTGTGAGACACAGTGGAATAAAGGCAAGGAACTGGGCAGGAATGAACTGGGCACTCAAGATCAAGAGAAGATAATAAGAAGGCACAAGGCAAAGAAGCAACGGAACAGGCACAGAACTCAGAGAGACTATAACCAGCACCTGCCATGTGGGTGAGTAATATATTTATAGTAGTACAGACCAATGAGGAATTAGCAGAGATCGCGCCAACAGAAGCAATTGGAGAGCATCATGGCAACGGAGAAGCGCCTCTGACACGAGCCCAACAGTCAGAGAGAATGTGCGTCTCCGATTGCCTGGGCGACTTCATTGCCAGGAGCCGGAGGATGCCGAAGGAGACAGTGCGGGCAAGCTGCGGCCAGAGAAGGAGGTGGTGAGTATAGAATATGTACTGAAGAGGTAAGGGAGCCGGGGGAGAGTCGGAGGCAATCGACAGCCATGCGGCGCTTGCTGACAAACACTACCATTTTCCCACAAATTGTTATGGATACCTGAGGCTTGGTACAAAGATTGCAGATACAGTATAAAAGATAAAGGTTTATTGCAGATAACAAGGTAACAGAACAGAACAGTACAGAAAACAGAGAATCACTATGTACAAGAGCAAGGTAACGGACTGATGTAGACAAGATACTGGTAATGGTAATAATCTGATGTAGGTGAGATTCTGGTAGGGTAACAGATATATACAGACAAGATACTGGTACAAAGGTAACTGATATATGCAGACAAGATACTGGTAAGGTAACAGACTGAAAAGTAAGATAAACAGGTACAGACACTGAGGCGTACGGCCAATTATCAGCATGTATTTGTGAAAAATAGGTCATGCCAAACTAACCTAATTAGCTTCTATGAGGAAGTTAGTTCGTACTTAGACCGGGGTAGTGCAGTGGATGTGGTCTACTTAGATTTTGCAAAAGCCTTTGATACGGTGCCACACAATAGATTGGTCCACAAAATAAGGGAACTGGGTCTAGGTAGCAACATTTGTACTTGGATCAAAAACTGGTTGGAGAATAGGGAACAGAGAGTTGTGATAAATGGAAATTATTCTAATTGGTCAAAAGTTTTAAGCGGTGTACCTCAAGGTTCTGTGCTTGGACCAGTCCTTTTTAATATATTTATTAATGACCTTGGTGATGGTTTAGAGGGCAAGTTTTCCATTTTTGCAGATGACACTAAACTATGTAAGGTAATAGAATCTGAGCAAGATGTAGCGTCCTTGCAGAGGGACTTGAGTAAACTAGAGGATTGGGCGACCAAATGGAAGATGAGGTTTAACATAGATAAATGTAAGATTATGCATTTAGGGATCAAAAACAAGCATGCAATCTATAAATTAAACGGGGTAAATTTAGGAGAATCTTTAATGGAGAAGGATTTGGGAGTGCTGGTGGACAATAGACTTAGCAATAGTGCTCAATGCCAAGCAGCAGCTGCAAGGGCCAATAAAGTATTAGCATGCATAAAAAGGGGAATAGATGCAAGGGAAGACTGTGTAATTTTGCCACTATATAAATCATTGGTGAGGCCTCATCTAGAATACGCAGTTCAGTTCTGGGCACCAATCCATAAAAAAGACATATTGGAACTAGAAAGGGTTCAGAGAAGGGCAACAAAATTGTTAAAGGGTAGGGAGTCATTGAGCTATGAGGAAAGGCTAGCCAGTTTAGACATGTTTACTTTAGAAAAGAGGCGTCTAAGAGGAGATATGATCAATATATACAAATACATCATGGGTCAATACAGAGAACTTCCAAAGGAACTTTTTACCCCAAGGACTGTACACAGGACAAGGGGGCACCCACTAAGGTTAGAGGAAAAGAAGTTTCACAACCAGCAAAGGAAAGGGTTCTTCACAGTAAGGGCAGTCAGGATGTGGAATTCACTGCCAGAAAAGGTTGTGATGGCAGATTCACTGGATATGTTTAAGAAAGGATTAGATACATTTTTAGCAGAAA
>WWET01003340.1:106743-125735 GCA_011038615.1 Limnodynastes dumerilii | reverse complement strand
AGCATTGTCTTTGTAATAGAGGCCAAGGAAGACTGTGCATGACTGCTGTATGTCAGAGTTCCCTTTAGGTCACCCCCCAGTGCAGTGAATAAATTATCACATTACTAGGAGACAAGAGCTTCCCGCTCACACAGCGATTTGGAGCTTTTATCTCTTTTATTACAGCAAACTGTAAGCTGTAGTTTTCACTGTGTGTCCCCCTCAAGCTAAAAACACCCCCCAGCCCACCAGAAGGAGTTATTTTAGCTGATTTCTCCTCCAGCACACCAGGAAAATCTGAGTGAAGTGGCCATCTTACTCCTCTCATGTAAAGGCAGACTCAGTGCACCCAGCAGAGGGCTCTTACTTGACATGCGCAACGTTATGAGCTCCTATCTCTATAATGCAACACATTTTCCTAAATTGTAAAACACCTGTCATTTTCTCTGAAATCTCCCACCTCAAAGGCACTCCCCAGGAACATCAGCTCCCTAACAAAACAAACAGCTAGTGACAAGACTCTTTCTGCACTGAGTTCTGCCTTCCCAATTAATTTTCAATGTAATGTGACCTCAGAAAACAGGAAGTAGAAAAAAACGGCCACATTTTCCACTTTAACCTGTTCCAGTTTTTTTCATTTTTAATTATTTCACTATAAATTTTGGCATGCAGCACCAGGAGAGAATTCTCCACAGACCGGTGAAAAGTTAATCTTAATGCATAAAATAATTTCTGAGCTACAGCCCCTCAAACACCATCCCCCTCTCTGACAGAAAGTCAGTGGCGGAATGCTGTTTATTATAGTCAACCTTAATATGAGGGCACGACTGTGCCCTTATAAAATATAGATAGATATATATATATATTATTATTATTGTAGTGCAGTGCTTTACAGAGAATATTTCACATTCGCATTTGAGGTAAATTTTTTCTGCAGCCAATTAACCTACCAGAATGTTTTTGTTGGAGGAAGGACGACTGTGCCCTTATAAAATATAGATAGATATATATATATATTATTATTATTATTACGTAGTGCTTTACAGAGAATATTTCACATTCGCATTTGAGGTAAATTTTTTCTGCAGCCAATTAACCTACCAGAATGTTTTTGGAGTGTTGGAGGAAGCCAGAACACTCGGTGGTAACCCATGCAAACACAGGGAGAACATACAAGCTCCGCATAGATCAGGCCTAGTCCAGGAATCAAACTCATGACCTCAGCGCTGTGAGACGCAAGGGCTACTCACTGAGTCACCGTGCTGCCCATAATATAAATTGTGTGTATGAATTTTTTTTTTTATTATAGGTGTTCATAATCTTTTGTTTCTTTCTTTACCGTAGGATTTAAAGCCAAGCAACATTGTAGTAAAATCTGACTGTACCCTAAAGATTCTTGACTTTGGCCTTGCACGGACAGCAGGAACTAGTTTTATGATGACTCCTTATGTTGTTACACGTTACTACAGAGCTCCAGAAGTGATCTTGGGAATGGGATACAAAGAAAACGGTTAGTCTTTTTCTCCACTTATGCACCACTGTGTCTTTTGCCTTTGGTTGCTTTTATGCTTTCATGAGTTCATACATGTGAGCAGGCTGTTTCATCAGTGGAGGCACTTCATTTAACTAGCATTTTGTAAAAAATTTTGTTATCCATGGCATATTTTCAGTTGTTTTTCAGCTTATTAAAGATTGTGTGCTATAATCCATTTTATTATTATTATTATTATTATTAATAATAATTCTCTTGCCATATTCAAGATATCTGACTGAATAAATGATCAAATGCCAGCCAGCATTAACAGAGCTTCTGTATGGCAGACGTTAGTGCAACGCATTTTGATACTCCTCTTTGCACTCAGAATGTAGTTGTTTCTATGAAGCCTCCTGCAGGATGCCACACCTGCACCACAGCCCTGATCTCCACATTAACCCTTTGGTTATGTTGGCAATACATTGACCAGTGCCAGTAAAGGTTAATGTTAAGCTAAACATTTTGCATTGCCCTGGGCTCTTCTGTCTTTCTCATGCTGACCTCTCACCTTTTCCAGGTTCTGCTGCACTTGGCTGTTCACTTGTTTCACTGACACCTCTTTCTCTCTTGCTTCTGCTTTTTTTTTTCTCCTCCTTCCACCATCTATTTTTCCCCTCACGCTGTCACACTGATAGTGGACTTGTGGTCGGTGGGGTGCATTATGGGAGAAATGATATGCCACAAGATTCTCTTCCCGGGAAGGGACTGTATCCTTGTGCACTTAAAGGTTGACAGCTGGGAAAACATATTCTTGTGCTGTATCTAGTTACTCAATTCTTTAAATATCCATGTTTTCGTTTTTTTTTTTACTTTTATTTGTTTCCTCCAAATACTTATTTTAAGTTACGAGTAGTACATTAAACTTTAACCCAAATCTATCCTTTAATAAAGGCTTATATGAAAGCATAGTAATGACCTCCCTAATATTAGCATAGAAAGTGACGGCAAATAAGAGCCACGTGCCCCATCCAATTTGCCCAGTTGTTTATTTAAAACTATATTGACCACTATTTACTCTCAATTTAATCTGAGATGTATGATATCCTTATCTATTTCTAGCATCTTTTCTATTTTTAAGTTAGGTGATTTCTTTTGCTATTGAAACATTAATTTAAATGTATGTGTATTCTGCATATATATTTTGGAATTGTCTTTGTGTTTGCCATTATGAGCCTTATGCAGAATTTGAAAATAAGAGAATATCAGGTGGAAAGTTACCCTTGAGCAAAACCATGTTGGATTTTAGGGGGCGTCAATTTTTGCTGTTGATTATTATACAAAGACCTGACCAGCTTTACTTTTACATTTTTATTTTGACTTGATCTGGGAAACATTTGCTCTCAACTCTAATACTGTTGGAATTGTCCAAGTGTAAATTTCAATTTTTTTCTCTTATTTTTAAACTCTGGATCTTGTCCTATAAGATCTTATGTGGACCAAGACCCTCACTGTTTACTTTGTTCCTTTCACTGAAAAGGTAATTAATTATACTTTTTTGAACTTGGTTTAGCTTTTGATTGTAGAAAAAAATAACTTTTTCTTCTTTTTACTGAAATATAAAATTTTAATTCTAACTTATGCAAAATCATAATTTTAGATAATCACTTTTTCCCAAGAAGGAGATATCTACATTGTCTTGAATGCTACAATTATCCGTGGCTTTGAGAGTCATCCTTTAGATCTGTGCATGCTACACTTATAAAAAAAAATAATAATAATCTTACATTACGGTACCTCGGTTTTCTGAGTTCACTGAGGTTCACAAATGTGGATGTTCTCCCTGTCACAGCAATTTAGTAAAGCCAGTAAATTGAGAGAACTTGATCTGCACAGATCACAGATTAATTTCGTCATAGGTCTTTAAATTATATCCTCTGACTTTTCTATTCTTAATATGAATGAATATGTTTTTCTAAGTCCGTTATAAGAGAAGCAGAAATTCTTTTAATTTAATTTTGTACACAAATAAATAAATAATAAGCGCTGTTTCTGAATAGAATTGATATTGGGTAGGAATTGTTAGCAAGGGTGAGAGGAGAGGAAAAAAAATCACTTTGTGTGTGTATTTTTTTGGTTTTGGGTTTTTATTTATTATTATATATATTTATATTTTTTTTTTGCTAACTATAGATAACTGTAAACTCTAGAAAAATATCTGCTTTAAAACAAAACCACTGCCATACATCAGCATGGAGCATTCATAGTTAATTGACTTCATACTTCAGCCGTGGTTGGTAAATAGTCATTTCCATAGTAAAATAGTATAGCATTTATTTTGTATCGCACTTGTTAGTTGGGTACATAATATGTCATAGATCCATTCCAGAGGTCTTTTTTTAGGTGGCAGAATACTTTGGGAGAGTGCCCACCCCCTCACTAGTTTATCTTATCCCTCTCCCTAATATTAGAACATAGTATACCTTTTTACAAGTGAAAGTCTAGTGACCTCTGTTTAGCATTTTCTTAGACGTAATTAGCACACATTTTCTACAAAGATTATAAAATAATTTACTTAAAACCTAAAAATACCTGGTTATGTTTACAATTAATTAGAAGTCTGGTGACAAAGCAAATTAACACGGTTGATGTCTGCAGCCAAGTAACTTAGCTTTCAGTGTAAATTATGCAATTTTGGTCACTCTCCCTCTTATTCTTTCTCTATATATACACATATATTTGGTGTTAAGTATAAGGCTGTTCTCTGTTAATTGCCTTACATTCTGTTTTCAGTTGACATTTGGTCAGTGGGTTGCATCTTGGGAGAGATGATCAAAGGTGGTGTGTTATTCCCCGGCTCAGACCGTATCCTTCCCATTGGCTTTTACAAACTTCCGTTCACCCCAAGCCTAGAGGATACTTCGATGTTCCAGTGAGGGATGTACACCCAGTTAATCTATAGGTTATGGTTCATTTTCTCCCATAAACCAAAGCTATTTAATTTTGATGTGATAGTAAGTAATATAAGAGAATGCGACTTTATGCATTTGAAAGGTCATGGATTCAGTGTGTTGCTGTGTGCTCTTCAAAAATATTTATAGTCATTCACTTCTAAACATCTGTCTTTTAGTACAGTTACCAGACCCAGTTTCTAACCAAAAGCACAAACTGCTCATTTGGTAAAGTTATTTAGGTCTGATGAGTTTATTTGCACCATGCAAGTTGAAGTGAAGGGGAAAAATGTTCAAAGTACAGATGATTTGAGAGATGGGACGTTGTAGAAAAACTCTTAACTGCAATGTAAAAATCAGGCTGTACAGTATGTGAGGTATTTTCTTTTCTCCCCAAAGGCATAATTTAAATAATTGTATTGCTACACAGTTTGTCTAATAGCATCATTTTATCTTCTCATTGTATTTGTATATAGACACTGAACTGAAGATGCTTCAGGATGTTTTCTTACTATTTTGAATGTATATAATGTGTCTGTGTGTGTTAAGAGACAAAATGCCGTTTCTTATATGAAGAAATGTCAGACTTTTGTATAACCGTCCTATAACATTCTTATATTTAGATACGGAACATAGGAGTTATCGCCGCATGTGCACAGCCTGATACTTACCGTATATATATCATAGACCATGGTCTTGGTTTGTTAGACCAGTGAAAAATTCGTTTTTTTTTTTACTTTTTATCGTTTCAAACTTGTGATCACCATTAGTGACCTGCTATAGTGAATTGTCAAACCCTCTACTAATACAAAGTCTATTCCTTTGGACTGGGGTAAAATTGGGCTTTTATATTTTTAGTTCAATGCTTTAGCCTGTCATGCTGTCATAAGTCTTCATTTTTATCTTGGGGCACTGCTGCTGTGTTGGCTCCGCTTAAATGTAACGAACAAGATATTAGGTTTTGTTTTTTGTTTTTTTTTATCTGGCAGTCCTCTATGGGAGGATATGTGACAGGCAGCTGCATCCATATTACATATGGCGTTTATTAGGGAACTGGAGCTGCCAAACTATATAAAGTGTATAAGGGGTCTGAATGGTACACTGCAATGTATGAGTAGTGTAAATACAGTATACACAAATACAGTATATAATATGCTATTCCCAGACTCCTTATTTAACTCAAATGTATTTTATACATTGTGGGGTCTATTTACAAAGATCATTTTAATGCGATAGTGCCAGTTTCAAAACTGGCGCTATCGTATTAAAATGAAGTCTACCATATTTACAAAATGCCGGAGTGGAGTTTTACACTCCCCTCCCAGCGTCTGACTAACGCCAGCTCAGGCTGGTGTTAGTGGTAAGTATTCTGGCTATGTCCCCATATACCCCTCTTTTCTTCCCCCTAATAGCAGTTATTAGGGGGAGGAAAAGGGGGGTATGTATGGGGAGACCGCCGGAATACATAAGAATATTACCAGAGTAAAAAAATTAAACATTTTTTTTTAATAAGTAAAAAAAAAGATAAGTAAATATTTTTAAACTCAGCTGTCCAAGCGACCAGTCGGGCTGCGGCTGTCCGGTCCTGGCATGAATATTCTGCGCATGCGCAGCATTTCTCTTGTGAGGACTTGAAATTTTCAAAGTCCTGAATGAGAGTTACTGCACATGTGCATCGCATGAATGAGAAGTACTGCGAGGACCCGGCGGGACCTCGCAGGAGGGTTGAATATTTGTAAATAATGTGAAGGAAGCTGCCAGGCTCGCTGTGAAGATAAGCCAGTCTGGGAACGAGGCAGGTAAGTATATAGACCCCTGTGTCTTTTCCAGACCACTAAAGTACCCTACATGTAATATATGTTGTGTTTATTTGGGTTCTGAAAACGTAATCCACACATATTATAGCGTGTGCCATGTCCAGACTCCTAATATACCCCACATGTATTACAAGCATTTGGAACTCCCCTCTCCTTTTAAATTCCTGCTTTTACAACTGTTTATTATCAGGTGGTGGGTTTTTTTGAGCTTGAAAAACTTTGTTTCAGTAACCCTATTAGGTCTTGAAGAACGTTTTTCTTACACTGGTGGAGGTTGCTATTGCCAGTACACATTCATTTATAAATAAAACTGCCACTCAATAGTGGTTTAATGTAAACTTCAATTGGTTTGTTCCAATTATAAATATTTTGGCCTTTTCTTCCTTTTTAGTTTTGGTGCTGGTACCTTTGCAGTGCTAGACAACATCAATAAATCCATCACACACCAATATATTGCACCTCAGACAATACCTTGTATAAGCAAGTTGCAAGATTAGAATGTAGAAATACATTTCTAGCAATGCATTATGAACTATTTTTGTTTTTTGGGTTGCTTGTTCTATCAAGAGCCTCAGACAAGGGTGGCAATATAATTCACAACTTGAATCAATTCAATCGTGAGCAGCCACAAAACACAAACTTTCCATCCCTTCTAACACATTGGACCTGTCCTCTGAGTTTCTTTGTTTAGATAGCAGCTAAGACTACAGTAGAGGGCTTTATATGTAATCAAAAATATACCATAAGCTTTGCATCTTAAAATCAAAGTATGTGTCTTCAGAAATGAAAAGCGATATATACAATACACAAAAGGGGTCGGAGTGTAAGCTCTTGCACTCTACCCTGTAAATAAGCTGCATTCACTGAGTTATTAACCAAAGACCTATATATTAGCCAGTTATCTACAAGAAATGTTTTTGTATGTGATTGTTTTTGTGTTAAACCATTGTAAGTATTAAGAATTTTCAACCTTTAAATGATCACTTTATCAGTGCCACAGCATTGCAGAGTGGTAGCTTTCTTGTATCTTGTGTAACTGATGATAAATGTGCTTCTGGACTGTCATAAGAGAATGTGAACTGCAAGCTGATGTCACCTGCTTTCTTGTGTGTGTGTGTGTGTGTGTGTGTGTGTGTGTGTGTGTCTATATATCTTCAGTTTTGAATTGCTTGAACGTCACTATGCTAATGGTCTTTATTACTTATTTTATTTAAACAAATGCTGTTAGACTTTTTTGGGATGAAAACTGTCTGTTTTGTATTCGTGTCATCATTTATCAGGCTGCATGTAATTGTAAGACTTGGTGTCAGATTGCCATTGTTTTTGATGGCTTGTAATATAATCCATATTGCAATTCCTTTGTTACTGTGACTGCAGTTGCATGTAATTGTTAATGTTCATGGGTACCACTTGTGTCCAAGTTTTCTTGAGCTCCAGCCTCAGATATTGATCAGTGGAATAAAGTCATTGAGCAGCTTGGAACCCCTTGTACAGAATTCATGAAAAAGTTGCAGCCTACAGTGAGAACATATGTGGAAAACAGACCTAAATATGCAGGTTACAGCTTTGAGAAACTGTTCCCAGATGTTCTGTTTCCTGCAGACTCTGAGCACAACAAATTAAAAGGTAAGCAGCACTTTTCTTTCATGTAAGCAGTCGGAAGGGTTTTATCTTACTTAGCTTAGTATTAAGTGGAATACTTATAGTACTAAGTTATTGGCAGTCTCTTAAGGAATAGCAACAATCAATGATTGATTTTATTATGTGAAGTACAGTAAACATGTTTTTGACATTATTTTTCTTATAAAGTGTCAGCTTTATATGATAAATTCTTATGAATTGTATATACGGAAGCTAGTTTTCCTTTTTTCCCACAATTAGCCGAAAGGTGTAGATTTACTCAGCAAGAATACTACTACCACATGTGCGAGTTTGTTACGATGAATACATGCATTCTTTGTAATATCAAAGATATAAATGTGTATATACCAATGCAGTTCCCTGATAGTTATAACAAGTGTCTGTGGAATATTACATTTTGTATATTTCCCTTTACTTTGAGATATTTTTAACAATCATCTGCCACTTTGACATTTTCTTTAGGCATTGACAGGGCAATGTTAAGGAATTAATACCCCTTTCAGAAATAACCCTGGTTGGATGTCTGTGTGAATGGGTCATCCCGGGTTGTGAGCCCTGGGTCCACAACCCTGGTCGCTACCAGGGTTATTCCCAGGTTGGACCCAGATACACTGCAGTATGAAAGGGTGTTCCTGGGTTATTATACCTGGCTTCTATTAAAAGTATCTAAATTGGGGGAGGGGACTTGCTCTTTGCCTCTGCCTGCAGATACAGGTCCAGTGTAAAAGGTGACAAACAGGGATTTATTTACCTGGGACAAAGGTCCTGTGTGAACTGATTCAACACTGGTAAATGTGTAAAAAAAAATTTTTTAACTTTTCTTTATTGGAGCCAAAGAGAAATTCAATCACAGGCAATATTTCAATTACAATACATAAAAGTCTGTACAATCCCTGTGTGTGTTATACATCATTAAGATTGCATTAATTCTGGAGAGGATTGTAGCAAGAAAAATTACATATTATGCTGGCAACATTGTAACACATAACGCATAAAACGTCAAGAAAGGAATATCAAAAGAGGGATACCGGATGGACGCCAGGCCTCAGATTTCAATAAGGAGAACACCAAAAACAAAAGACCCCTAAAATTTTTATTGATCACATTAAAATATCTATTCATGTATAGAAATAATTGCCAGAATCTAAGCACTTGGGAACCATACACGAAATGTGCAGGTTGTAAGTGCATAGGGCCTGATTCAATTAGCTTCGTACGCTTCGTTGTTTGCAGTGCGAAACTAATTCTGCCAATTTATTTTATGGATTATTTTATGGATTTCTATGCGCACCCCATAGAGGTGCACATAAATATAGCGAATTCTGGTTACCCTGATAGACGGGGGAAAGTGCACCGTGAGCTTTTACCCAATTTCGCGGCAAATTGAATCAGGCCAGTAGTGTTTCTAGACTATTCAATAAAAGAAGTTTTCCAATAGATAGGAAAAAAGAGAACATTTTAAACAGGTGCACAACCCACTTCTATAATCAAGACCGACATGGTTACACACCTCCCCCTTGAAGAAGATCTGCAAAATGCGCATCAGGACTGTAATGATCAGTGGAGTCCGAAGTGCATCGGGACCTGCCTCTTCATCTGTCCATACCGTGAGCTGCCTTATTTGAACACTTAGATCAGTGTAGGGACGGTTACGTGCCCATGAGTGGGCGAAGTTCAGTCGTGAGGCTGCTAATTCCCGTTCTTACTAGGGACAGCCTCCGCATTTAAGATTAGGTTTGTCCTTTCTGCCCGGACTCGGCATGGTCCTGTGTATTGGGTATTACTCATTATCCCTTTGAGAGTTTAGCGCTGTTCCCTCCATATTTACACTTTGTCACATTTTTTTCTAACATAATTGCCACTTTATGCTTATTACATTATATGTTCTTTATATTCTGCTACCTTTGGATATTTATTCACAGGTGTTCCTGCTTATGATTGTACTGTATAAGGAGATGGTAGCGCTATGTTCCTGTTCCTTTACTTTCATGTCACTTTGTTTCTGTATATGATTGGCACTTTATTCAAGTCATATTACCTGTGCTCTCATATTGTATGTTGATATTTTGTGTGAATTTATTTATTATGTAACAGGCACTATGACCATATTAGATCAATTTTGTTATCTTATTAGTATGGTGTATTATATACAGATTTTCGCTGGTAGGTTGTTTATCTTCATTTTAAAGACATATATTTTAATGTTTGCAATAAAAATTAAATCTTTTAATTTTGGAAACATGAGTATTAATTGTGGTCTTGATTATAGAAGTGGGTTGGGCACCTGTAAAAAATGTTCTCCTTTCTATTGGAAAATTTCTTGTATTGGTTTGCAATTTGAAAATGATTATGGTAGCACCCCTATAATTAATTTCTATATATTCAACCTGTGCAGCTTGATTATTCACAGAGTAAGTGGAGTATAATGGAGTAAAGCTGGGCACACACTACATTATATTTCACACGGTGCCCTACATCTAATATAGACATGGGTGGTTCTCTGGCATGGCATGTCTTAAACATTAAGGACCAGATTTACTAAGCTGCGGGAATGCAAAAGTGGAGATGTTGCCCATAGCAACCAATCGGGTTCTAGCTAATATGTTCTAGTATGTAATTGGAAAGTGAGTTAGAATCTGATTGGTGGCTATGGGCAACATCTCCACCTTTCCTGCAGCTTAGCAAATCTAGCCCTAAGAAACTAAAACTGAATACACACTGCAGCTTTTTCACATGGTGACTGAATGCTTGTAACGATAATGTGTAGTGTATACACTTTAACAATCATGTGTGCTGCATCGTTTGATTGAATCGATTAAAAATATCCTTATTTTAACTTTTATCACTTTTTATTCTCCCCAAACTAATATTCTACAGGAAACTTTTCTGCCCCAGGTACCCCTATTTTATGTAACTCTTGCTAGTTAATCTGTTATATGGCAAATTGACCTTTTGATAAAAACTCAGTGGCGATCTTCATCCTCCCCATCCCTCATACTTTTTTTTTTATTTGTTTTTATTTTTAAGCCTGGTACACACTAGATGCACTATACAGTAAATGGCTGATCAACCTGGTAATTGTATAAGCTGATTCTGGCATTTGTCGGGATGCTGACAATATGGTCCAGTAATGCTAATGATTAATATCAGTATTGGTCATTTTGCACAGCAGATTCCATTGATGCTTTGCCAGTCCCATAAAAAGGTCTGCCGGAGGTTCAGGCAGTGTGTACACACTGCATAATTTCCCTGGTTAGCAGACCGTTTGGTGTGAGCCAGGATAATTTTGCAAGTATATACCGACTTAACTATGAGTGGGGAAGGGGTTCCACCTGCCATTTGTTTTAACACACTCTTTTTCGTAAGAAGACATTACCATTCAGAGTGACTAACTATATTGTTAATCTGCTATATTTTAGAACAAAAATTAACTTTATTTTTTTTATTTTCACTAATTAATCTTTACTACTTAGTTTGCAAGCTCATTTACGTAATATTGATACCTTTTAAATAAACTTTATAGTAAAATGTTATTAGTAGTAATAATTGTTATATTGCTCATGCAGCCAGTCAAGCCAGGGATCTGCTGTCCAAGATGTTGGTTATAGATGCTTCCAAGAGAATTTCTGTTGATGAGGCTTTGTTACACCCTTACATCAATGTTTGGTATGACTCATTAGAGGCTGAAGCGGTAAGTGTTTTCTATTTCTTTCTTTCTTTCATCTTCTAATAGATTTCAAAAAAAGGCTTTTTTTTTTTTTTTATTATACTTGGTATTATAAATCAACTTTTTGGGATTACATGCATTTTACATTTACAGTCAGTGTATTATGTGGGAAATAAAAAAATTAAAACCATATTAAAATTCCATAGAGTAGAGTGTTGGAGCGACTTTTAAACCTACCTTAGCTTATCTTTATTACTATGCAAAAGGATTTCCTATATCGTTATATGAAGTAATGCAATTCACAGAAAAGTGCTTGAGGTCTTGTTTTATGTGCTCCTATGCAACACCCAATTTATTACAGTAGGGAAACCATTGATCTATGTGTCTGTATTTGCCAACCTTTACTTTCACATTTTTTTTTTTTTTAAACAGCCTCCACCAAAGATACCAGATAAACAGCTGGATGAGCGAGAACACACAATAGAGGAATGGAAAGGTAAAACATGATTTCATTTGTGGGAGAAAAACTGGTAAATGAATTATTTTTCAGTATGTGTAAAAGAATTTATGTAAAATACTTAATTCTGGTTGAGTTCCTGCTTAGCAAACAAGACTTATGGCATTAGTTATTTAGATTCATCACAGCATCCCAATCTTCCGTAATTGCCACTCTGCAGCAAAATGAAAACAATAGAATTCAAATGTAACTTAATTAACATCAAATAGAATTCTTATGCATTTTTATGACTAACATTTACTTATTTATTTTCATTTGGGATGTTTTGTGCATGTTTTTTTTTTTTTTCAATTGTTTTCTGATTTAGAACATGAAAAATGTTTGGTTAATTGCGTGTATTCATATATGGAAAATAAGGTTTTGAATTGATATCTAACACTATTGTTGATTATATTATCTGTACTTTTGCAGAGCTAATATATAAGGAAGTTTTGGACTGGGAAGATAGAGCAAGAAATGGTGTGATCCGTGGGCAGCCAGCCCCTCTAGGTTGGTTTCCTTTGCTCAGAGAAAAGGGCCTGGTGTTAGATCAGGATTATGTGATAAATTTTGTAATACTGTAATCATTGCTACTGATAAGGCACCCAGATGTCTTACCACTAATTCCTTAGCTTTTGATTTATTTGGGGGTATTTTAATTTAATTTATTTTGTTTTTGTATTGACCTCTTATTAGCTTCCCTGCTCAATATACTTTTGGTGCAGTCATCCAATATGAAGGGATGGCTTGATCTTGGCAGTGTTTTGATGGGCTGTATACTTTCCACTTTGAGCAGTATTCAGATGAGAATAAAAGTCTCTGAAATGTTGTTGTTTTTTTTTCTTTATTTATTTATTGGATGTGCTTCATTTAAGTAAAGTTTTCTTCTGTAGTAGCGTTATATACAGGCTGTTGTAAAACCTGATAAAATGAATGCCCAGTATTGAACAGTTTTACCTGTTTAAAAAAAAAGAAATCTAACCAAATTGGAATCCTTAACATTTTTTATATATGTGAAACAAATCATGAAACTGGGTCTATTACTAATAAGGGTAAGTCACGCTTTAAATTAAAACTATATCCTAAACAAGTGTGGCTGCATTATGGATGAGGCAATATTTTGACTGCATGGGGCAGTTTAACTCTTTGGGGCTAATTCTTTTACCATCAATAATTTTTATTGAAAAACAGTTTGGGATACAGAAACCAAAAAAAGGGGAATGGGGAAAGTCAGGTACATTATACATAGCAAGCTTATAATGTCTTAGTAAAGATAGATCTTAAGCCTATCATATATCACATAGCTTTTGATTTGGTCATATATTAAACCCTGTACCTTAACCATATGAGGATGGTTAGATTTTAGGTCGGAAAAAGACCCACCAAAACAAAAGTAAAAAAAGAAGAGGGGGAGCAAGAGGAAAGGGGGGAGGGGACACCGCTGCCGATACCACTGCTGTTGAGTATTGAGCCACATGATACATTCCACAAAGTAACACGCATCCCACGTCCATAGTGATAGGCCTAGCTTGCACCTTCCTGGTTTATGGTGTCAATTTGGGGGGAGGTGCCTGTCTCGTCTGTCTCTCTCTAGGCTCTTCCGTGAGTTTATCTCTTTGGGGCTAATTCTGAAGTGTGAAGTGGAGTGAGGGTGCAAGTGTACAGCTCAGCTAAACCATTTTGCAAAGTAAGGGGGAGCTAATTAATCTTAAATATTTTGCATGCAGGGAAAATACATTACTTTGGAACAAAGAACCCAAATACTGCATAGTTTTATGTATAATACACAAAATAGAGTTGAGCTAAGAAACTTTACCTCTCATTTCTAATTCTGCTTTCAAATTTTAAATTTGCCTCCCCTTGCAGTTTAACATGGTATTGCTATGGTCTACACTTGCATTTAAATAAAAAAAATCAGCCCCTTTATCTGTAGTGCCATGTCCGAATCTTACCATGGTTACCTGCCAAATGGTATTTGTCACAATTTTTATTACACATTTGCTTTCTTAGCTTAATGATATTTAAAATATTTCACGTATTCACATTTCTGAATTATACCAATTTAAAGATGTAAAGCTAATATTTTAATTGCTGCACTAAATGAGAGTTCAGAACTAACCTTTTTCTGTGAATTTATTTTGCTTTATATTTCTTTTTAGAAGTAAAGTTTTCACTTGGGCAACACTTAAATATTGCTTTGTGCCATTTTTTTTTTAATTTACAAATTTATTCTGTATTGTAAAAAAAAAAAAAAAAAATGTTATGGTTGTAAATGACAGTAGTTTTTCACTATATTAAACTACCAGTTTTCCTAACACAAGGATTAAATACATATGGAAAATACATTTGTTTGTCTTGTCACTATAACATTCTGATTATATTCCTGCATTATTTTGGTGTACATGAGGATGACGAAAGGTAGTTAGTGGGCCCATGTGTCTGCATGTTAGAAAATTAGGACTCATTATGCTATGTTTGTTAGTCCATAGAACCTATTTGTCAGTCTCCTTTGGTCTTATATAGAGCGTATGTTCACGTGGAATGTTCCTTAATGGCAAGAAGTGTTCCTTGTGGTTTCTGCAGTTATTGAATTTGGTGACCATGTCATCCGTTTGTTGTTCCTATATCTCAGAGGTGCAAGTTATGTGGTGTACTCTGAGCATCTGAGAATATGGTAACTTGTATCTAAGTAATGGTGGAAGAAATGCAAGCATGCAATCTATAAATTAAATGGGGTAAATTTAGGGAAATCTTTAATGGAGAAGGATTTGGGAGTGCTCGTGGACAATAGACTTAGCAATAGTGCTCAATGCTAAGCAGCAGCTGCAAGGGCCAATAAAGTATTAGCATGCATAAAAAGGGGCACAGATGCAAGGATAAACTGTTATTTTTCCACTATATAAATCATTGGTAAAAGGCCTCACCTTGAATACGGAGACAGCAATCCATAAAAAAGACATTTTGGAACTAGAAATGGTTCAGAGAAGGGAGACAAAATTTATAAAGTGTATGGAGTCATTGAGCTATGAGGAAAGGCTAGCCAGTTTAGACATGTTTACTTTAGAAAAGAGGCGTCTAAGAGGAGATATTACTATATACAGATACATTAAGATTCAATACAGAGAACTTCCATGGGAACTTTTTACCCCAAGGACTGTACACAGGACACGGGGGCACCCACTAAGGTTAGAGGAAAAGAAGTTTCACAACCAGCAAAGGAAAGGGTTCTTCACAGTAAGGGCAGTCAGGATGTGGAATTAACTGCCAGAAAAGGTTGTGATGGCACATTTGCTTGATTTGTTTAAGAAAGGGTTAGATAAATTTTTAGCAGAAAAGGACATCCAGGGTTACCAGGACTGCTAATTTAAATGAAGGACAGTAGTGGAGCCAGGAAGAAGTAGGACGTAATTTTGGGTCAGCCGGGTGTTTTTTGGTTTTTTTCAGATTGCAACAGCTTGGAGGTTGCTTCATGTAGATTAACTTCAATTATAAAGATAGGGATCGCAGGATATACTAAAAAGGTTGAACTTGATGGACGGGTTTTTTTTTTTTTTTTTTTTTTTACTACACCTCATTAACTATGTAAATGAGGAAGCATGTAGCATATTTTTGGAATCTGTTGGTTTTTGGTTGATGTCTCAGTTTTGTTGTTGCAATTTGAGATCAGAATATTTAAATAATGTATTTGTCTGGAAATATATTCATAGGTGAAATATATTGTAGTCTCATTGTTGAAATAGTTGATCAGGGAAATAAATGTGTGAAAATTGCCTTTCCAAACAATAAACAGGTCATCTATATATAAGGTATATATCAAGATTGGTCCCTCCTGGAATTGACTGACAATGGAGAGACAGATATGATATCCCCTGTTGGACACTTATAAAGGTATAAAATAAGCTTTGTCTGCTCCAGGTTGTAAAAAATTTTTTGGAAAAAGAGGTTTAATTGTTTTACATTCATAAAACGATAAATACAATAGTGAACCTTGACCCAGTGTGCGTGCGTGCGTGTCTGTTAGTCCCTGTGAATGAGTGTGTCTTGCCAATATAAAATCAGTCTGCTTGGAGTTTCTAGAGGATGCTTGTGTGTTTTGCATTCCGAGTGAAGGTATGGTTAATTACTCTGCTAATTGCTTAGAGATGATGGACATCGCAATTGCCCTGTGATGATAGTAGACACAATTGTTTATACTGATAGTCCAGTGTTTGGTATCCGATGGTAGTATGTAAACTTCCATTAATAATCCCTTAGATTTTGAATTATTATAGGAACTATAGCGCCCCTTTGGATTATTTTTTTTGTCCTTGCTCAAACTTTGCAGGGCTTTTTGCTTATTGCACGACACATTAGAACAGTTATTGTATTATAGCTGAGTTGGCACTGCCCTCCAATATTCTCATATATACGTTTTAATTAAAGCGTTGTGTGATACTGGATCAAATGTAGATTTATTCCGGGATATAGAGTCTGGCATGGCTATGCTAGTTTCTTGTCCCTTAAGAAAAAAAAAAAGGTAATAATTCTTTTGATTTTAGTTGTTAACATTTATTTATGATAATTGGTAGGGATAAATGTTATCCCTCAGTTTAAAACTAAATTTTTCTCTGCTATCAATGTGAAAGTTGATACGTTAAAAACTCTGGTTGATGGAACTTCAGTTTCAATTGCCCATTCCATGTCACTATTGTTTTGTGACTGTGCTGAACTTGAAGTGTGAATATAATTGGAGTTTTGTGGGTCCCCACTAGAACAGCCCTATTTCTCTACCGCTTTCTAACTGGCTGGGATATTGATTGCTAATGCCTTGATGATCCCTAGAGCACCGAACCCTTCCCTTTATTCTGACCCTAACCCTCCGTTCCCTCGTTCCCTGCAGTCTGACTCTAACACTCCCTTCTCCCTAGCCTAACCCTAAGACCCCCACAGACTGACCCTAACGCTCCCTTCTCCCTAGCCTAGCCTAGCCTGACCCTAACCCTCCCTGACCCTAACCCTCCCCTTCTATTGCCCTAACCTTAACACCCCCTCCCACCCTAACATAAAATAGTCCCCAGAGAGGCTCACCTTTCCGGAGCAGTCAGCTGGTATACCCGCAGTTCCTGGTTGTTGTGGTTACCCAAAAGCAATTTTTCCTTTTTGAATTCTATAAATTTGGTACGCTTTTGGCTATTTGTTCCTTGAGTCTGTGTCAGGGTCAGTTTCCAGAGACTGTTTTTTTTTTTTTTCTTTTAACAAATGTTTGCCAACTCACTTTTGGATCCATTAATTACATTTACATTTCTTCAATCTGATTTTGGTTCAATATAATAAAGTTCAGAAAGAAAGAGCTCACCAAATGTCAAAACTGGTATGTTACCCTGTTGCCCACCTCCGCATGGTTGCTAATATAGAAAGGCCAACATGTGCCTCTCAGAGATTTGTAAAGGAATTAAAAGAAAAGGAGACATCAGTCAGCAAACTTTCATCATGGATAGGTGGATGTAAATAGTGTACACTTACCCTCTATGGTGCACTTGCCTAGTTGTCTATTGGCCAGCTGACATGAGCTGGAAGCTGCAATATTTTAAGTTTATTTAAATGTAATTTCTTTAGTTCACTTCATGTTTTATGTTGCCAGTTGTTTACATAACATTAAAGTTTTGTATATGGTATTAGTTAAGTTAATTTATTCTAGAAAGTTGGACTGCTTGTTTTAAGGAACTTTTACTGCAACTAACCCCCCTCTTTGCTTTCTCATAGCACAGGTGCAGCAGTGACTGATGGCTCCCAGCCTCAAACCTCCTCCTCATCGGCTGATGCTTCTTCCATGTCCACAGACCCAACGCTGCCCTCGGACACAGACAGCAGCCTTGAAACCTCTGCCGGGGCACTGGGCTGCTGTCGATGATTCAATAGGGAAATATGGCAGGGAAGGGAGGAGGTGCAGAGGGACCTCTTGAGTAGTACAAGATGATGGCAGGAAGGAGCCACTTGTATTATTGTATAGTAAATATTATTAACCCCTTAGCTACCAAGATGGTAAGGAGGGGCAAGGTCTAAAAGTTGACTGAGACACCTTTATACACTGGAGAGGAGCCACAAAATCCAAAATACTCCTTGCCAGGACTAGTTAAAAAAAAAAAAAAAAAGGTGGAGTTTCAATTTTATTTTTTTATTTTTTTGTGTGTGTGCTGTAATTTGAACACTTAAGTGCTGGAGGGTTTGAAAATCTGCCATAAATATGTATTGTAATTTTTTTTCCATTGTGTGATGGGGGAGGGGGCATAGTGCTCCAGCTTTATGAGAAAAGGTCACTTTGGTCCTGATTGTCTTGAAATTTTTACTTTACATTTAATTTTAATGTTTTCCATTTCTTTGCTGGTGCTGCTCATGTTTAAATTCTTTTATCCTTTAGAATTTTACAGATCTGTTCCATATTAATTTATAGTTTTGTTGAATTTTTTTTTTTTTTTATTGCAGTATTTTTTTTCTCATTCTTACTTGCATTTATGCCTCTGATGCCAGTAAACCAAAGAGAGGCACATCTTCTATCTAATTGTCACCACATAACATTGCCTTTGCTATTCAGGTGTTGGTGCATCCAATATTGCAGAACCTGGGAAGTTATATCTTCTGTATGTGAGCTTTTTGGCCCTTTTTCATGGGTTGGATTAACAGTGGCAAGTTCACAAAGGCCAAACCACCCTCACCTTACACTCCCAAAATTTCCATTAACAACTAAATTGTGTAACTTTTAAACCTCTTCCCTCTGCCCACATTTATTCTCTGTTGCCAAAGCTCCAGCAAAAAGGAATACTTTACTGACATATTAATGCTGAAACTAATACTTGACACTCATTTCCCCACTAAAGAGAATTAGCCTTTCAACATTCTGCATAACAATCATTTTTTTAACTGGCAGCATAGGACAGCATGTTGAACAAACTCATAAAAAAAAAAAAAACTAAATCTAAAACACACAAATAAA
>WWET01003340.1:80984-98261 GCA_011038615.1 Limnodynastes dumerilii | reverse complement strand
GAGGAATGCTCTAAGGCGGAATGTCCTTTAAAATGGGGGTTTAGGATGCCGTCCATACATTACAAAGAACGGAGAAAAGAAAGAGGACTCGTGAACAGCATTGTTATGTGCAAACTTTGCCCAGGGAAGCAGGCCTACCCAGTCATCTTTGGCAGACATTTGGTTGGTTGGTACACTCTGTGAGTCCATTGGATTCCGTAGAGAAATTTAACTTTACATCAATGGCCTGGGAAATAGGTGAACCCCAACTGGAATCTGGCAACATAGAGGGACGTGCCTGTATGTCATTTAGACACTGAGCCGTCTTAAAGTACAGTAAGTTCTTCTGGTCAGTGTACACAGTGACCGGATGAATGGCTCCCTCCAAGAGATACCTCCATTCTTCCAGGGCCCGCTTGATGGCCAATAGCTTCTTATCGCCGATGCCGTAGTTCTTCTCCGTCTGGGAAAACTTCCTAGAGGAAAATCCAGAAGGCAGAAGCTTGCCGGCAGAGTTCCGTTGTGAGGGTACCGCACCTGCACCATAAGAGGGGGCATCCACTTCAAGAAAGAAGGGCTTGGAGGTATCCGGATGATTCAAGATAGGAGCTGAGGTGAAAGCCTTCTTAAGGGTATCAAAAGCCAGACTGAGGTCTTAGCACTCTACTTATTAAGATGGGGGCCACTACCAGGGAGTAATTCCTGATGAACTGACTTTAGTAGTTCGCGAACCCCAAGAAGTGCTGAGTAGGCTTGAGACATTCAGGTTGGGGCCACTCCAGGATGGCCTTTAACTTTTCAGGGTCCATCTGGAGGCCTGTAATGGAGATGATGTAACCCAAGAAGGGCACCTGGGACTGTTCAAAGCTACACTTTTCTAGCTTAGCATAGAGACTGTTCTGCCTGAGGCGGGATAGCACTTCGGAAACCTGAGTCCTGTGGGTGTCTAAGTCAGATGAAAAAAGGAGAATATCATCCAAATAGACTACCATGTACACGTAGAGGATGTCCCAGAAGATCTAAGTCACAAAGCTCTGCAACACTGCAGGAGCATTACATAATCCGAAAGGCATGACGAGGTACTAGTAGTGACTGTCCCTAGCGTTAAATGCGGTCTTCCACTCGTCACCCTCTTGGATCCTTATGAGATTGTAAGCCCCACGCAGGTCCAGCTTAGTGAACTCAGTAGCCCCCTTGACACGGTCAAAGAGTTTTGAAATCAAAGGTAAGGGGTAGCGGTTTTTAATGGTGATCTCATTAAGACCTCTATAGTTAATACAGGGGCGCAGCTTTCCAGATTTCTTAACAAAAAAGAACCTTGCACCGGCAGGAGAAGAGGACTGCCGAATGAAGCCGCATGCAAGGGTTTCTTTAATGTAATCCGACATAGCCTTGGTCTCTGGTACTGACGGGGTAGGTGTGACCCCGTGGAGGTGTTTTGCCAGGATTGAGTTCTATAGTGCAATCCCACGGACAATGAGGAGGGAGCGTCTCAGCATCCTTTTTGGAAAAGACATCAGCAAACTGAGCATAATGTGGAAGTAGACACGGAAGTCAATTTTCTGAGACTAGAGATTCAGGAGTGGAAGTTGCTATGGATAACAGGCATGTACAGAAGCTGATCCAAACATCCTGAAGTGACAGTGAGCTGTATAAAAGAACCTAGTTGAAGCTCCCTGGGAACAACTAGGTGCGTGCATTTCCCGGACGCTTGGGGAATGCGTCATGGAGATGCCCAGGATCGGCACAGTACATACATAGGTTCTCCTTTCAGCATCTCTGCAGCTCTTGGGGGGACAGGCGAGAATGACCCAGTTGCATAGGCTCCTCAGTAGGTGTTGGAGGAGGCATGGCAGATGGCTGCACAGGTGGATGCTGGAAGCTCCACGCCATTCAGAAATGGACCACGTCGGACCAGAGGCACAGAGTTTAACCCCAAGCCAGGTATTTACCAGAGTCCCGATGGTGGGGATGGACTTGGCTACAGGTTGCGGCCCTCTGGACAAGCGCGTGGACACTGAGACGGCGAGGCTAGATCCATGGAGTGCAGGAGTAGTAGTTGCAGGCAGGGGATACACTACTAATGAAGTTGGAAATGAAGAGATCATTGGAATTAAGCTGGAACCAGAGGTACAGGAACACGGATCTGGACTTGGAGAGAACCAGGAACCAGAAAGAGTAACCCAGACAGGAACCAGGAAGCCAGAGCACATGAGAGAACTCACGGATACATCAGCAGACAGCATAGCTGTTGCTCTGACAGCAAAATGCTGTCTGAGAGAAAGTTAAATAGGCCAGGTGGAGAGGGAATCAATCAAGGCAATCAGCCTGAGAGGTAATCCTGCAGCAGAGGGAGAAAACCAGGAAGTGCTGAACTAAGGAAATCATGTGACAGGCAGAATGTAAACAAAAGCAAAGTGCAGTGAAAAGGGAACTAAAGGAATCGTGACATAATTATTCACAGCCTTTGCTCAATACTTTGTTGATGCACCTTTGGCAGCAATTACAGCCTCAAGTCTTTTTGAATATGATGCCACAAGCTTCGCACACCTATCTTTGTGCAGTTTCACCCATTCCTCTTTGCTTAACCTCTCAAGCTCCATCAGGTTGGATGGGAAGCGTCTGTGCACAGCCATTTTCAGATCTCTCCAGAGATGTTCAATTTATTCAAATCTGGGCTTTGACTGGGCCACTCAAGGACATTCACAGAGTTGTCCTGAAGCCCAATCGGACTCAAGCCTGGGCTCTGACTGATATCTTGTCTGTGTGCTTAGGGTCGGTGTCCTGCTGAAAGATGAACCGTCACCCGAGTCTGAGGTCGAGTGCTCTGGAGCATATTTTCATCCGGGATGTCTCTGTACATTGCTGCATTCATCTTTCCATCTATCCTGACTAGTCTCCCAGTTCCTGCCATTGAAAAACATCCCTACAGCATGATTCTGTCACCACTATTCTTCACTATAGGGATGGTATTGGCCTGGTGATGAGTGGTGCCTGGTTTCCTCCAATCATAACGCCTGGTATTCATGCCAAAAAGTTCAATCTTTGTCTCTTAAGACCAGAGAATTTTGTCAAACTTCAGGCTGGGGTGTCATGTGCTTTTTACTAAGAAGTGTCTTCTGACTAGCCACTCTACCATACAGGCCTGATTGGTGTATTGTTGCAGAGATGATTGTCTTTCTGGAAGGTTCTCCTGTCTCCACAGAGGAATGATATAAGCTCTGACAGTGACCATCAGGATCTTGCTCACCTCCCTGACTAGGGCCCTTCTCCCCCGATCGCTCAGTTTAGACAGCCGGCCAGCTCTAAGAAGAGTCCTGGTGTTCCGAACTTCTTCCATTTACGGATGATGGAGACCACTGTGATTATTGGGACCTTCAAAGCAGCAGATATTATTCTGTAACCATATTTGTGCCTCGAGACAGGTGTGTGCCTTTCCAAATCATATCCAATTAACAGAGTTTACCACAGGTGGTCTCTCCTGTTACGGTGTAGGCATATCTCAGGGATAAACAGTGGAAACAGGATGAACCAGAGCTCAATTTTGAGCTTTACAGCAAAGACTGTGAATACTTATGTACATGTGTTTTTCTTATTTTTTTTTTTATTTTTTATAAATTTGCAAAGCGCTCCCAAAAACTTTTTTAATGTTGCCATTATGGGGAATTGTGTGTAGAATTTTGAGGGGAAAAATAAATTTATTCCATTTTGGAATAAGGCTGTAACATTAAAAAAAATGTGGAAGTGAAGCGCTGTGAATACTTTCTGGATGCACTGTAAATGAAAATTTTTGTTTGTTTTCATGCTTGGTTTCTTTCATTGTGCTTTAATTTTCTGTTATTATTGATACTTATTCTGGGACTTGATTTTTTTGTTAGCTGTGGTATGGCATACCCCATATACCTCCTCACTTGCCCTGATTTAAAGAGCTATCATTTCAAGCACAAATTCTATTAAGCTTTGAAAAATACTTGAGACGTAGTTCATTTAAAATGACCACCGTAAAGCTACTGACAAGTCTAGGTTTAGGGCCGTGTGTGAGAGAAATCCTTTTGCAAATATAGTTTTCTGAATTGAGAACTGGTTTGAATAGGGGAATGCGTAACAGGAATGGGTTAAAAATGTTATGTTGCTATATTCACTAACTGAGCAGTGGCTGATAAGAATGCTAGCATAAGTGAGGAACAGTATAGGTCTTATACTAATTTGTTGACAGAAATGTACGTCATTGTGGCATGTTATTTGGAAACTTGACCTAAGTATATTGCTATTTTCAGATATATGTTTCGTTTACATTAACTCTATAAATCCATGGGCATGGTTTGGCATCAAAATGATGCAAAAAACAAAATGGTCAGCTTAGCTTGAACTTCGCTTTTAAAGATGTAGCATTATTGTTAGACGTGAATCACGCAGCAAAAGAGAGTACCCAGCCCTTTTTTAAACGCAATGGAATATTTGAAGAAAGACGGCAATACAACAACATACAAAACTTTGGTAATACTGCTTGTTACTCCAGCTGTACCAGAGGTACAAGATGCCCATTTGTCCGTGCATATTTGTGTTATGGAGGAGGTTAACCATTTGAGAGTTTTGGCAGATTTAAATGACCATTGTTTATCCCCATTGTTGGGGGGAGGTGGGGTTGCTAAGCTAGCACAATATTCAAATAGTGAATTTACTAATAGTTTTGCCTTAGCTATAGTACATCCTGTTTCATCTACAGTTTATGGTTATTTAAAGTCAGTCAGAGAGTTTCCAGGAGAAGGGAAAAAAGGTTTAAATAAAATCGCCCTAGGTTATAAGTGTAGACAGTTTGCCAGATTGAATTGTTTCTCCTATTGGTTAGTACCAAAAAAGGTCCCCAGAAAGTCTGTTTAATCTAACAGCTATCATTTCTCAAAGGATATTTTATCAATTATTTAATTAGGAAGGAAGTGTTTAATACCAGTTTTTTTAGGAAGCATTAGAGATTAACCAAATATTTAAAAGGGTATAGGATGGCGCAGAGCTGCCTGCTTCTTACTCTAGGAAGTGTCACTGTACTTCCCCAAGAATTAAGGAACAAATGTATAATTGAATTGAGTAAGAAAAATAAGAATAGTGCTACTATATACTCCAAAACATCAAAATTGTTACATACTTTATACCATATGTGTTCAAGTGCTAGTGCAGAATGTGTCTATATGGAAAAATAAATAAATATACTACCAATCGTCAAGTATTCATGGGCATTTTTGGCATTAGCATTTTAAACTCGGATTTTACTAATTAAGGGTTGTTTATGAATTTAGGAATATTTGTTGTTTGGAAATATATTTATTTTTGCATATATGCACGTTCTGCACTAGCACTTTGAACACAGATTGTACAAAGTATAACAGTTTTAATGTTTTGGAGTATATAGTAGCGCTTATATTGCACTAGGGGTAGCTAGCGCCCACTCTTACTCAACACAATTGTACATAAGCATTAGAGATAGTTCATGGCTTTGTGTAAGATGCTTTGCTTGCCTTTGGTGAGTCAGCCTTTGGTTTATTTTCTTTCCACCCTGGGTTTTAAATGGGGTGGCACTTATTATTCTGATAAATTGTGTACTTTGCTTCAGTGGTGCATCAAGAGATTTGGGAGCGTCCATTGCTCCAGAAAAGACAATTAAGGCCCAATAACATAGGTAATCCTAAAGGGAAAAGTTTTTTGTAGAAAACTTTACAAGAATTTAAACAACCCCATTATAAGGTGAGATTAACTTTAAAAATATGTAGAGATTTAGCAGAGTCAATGTAGTTAGGATTTAGTCATCCCAATCGATTTCAAACATGGAATTGCAATTGCAGACTAACATATTGCAATTTTTGTTTTTGGGGCCTATTTTGAGGAACACAACTGTGCTTTTACACCATTGCCCTCAGTTGGGTTTATAAAGGATGGATTACATATTTAGTTTTATTAACTTTTTTTTCATTGTGGTGTCTGTAGAGTTATAGGTTGACCAATTTTGTAATAAAGAAATTTTTGTGTGACAATTTAAGGGTTGTGGAGACATTTAATGCACAAAACCCATTATCCCCTTAAGTGATTTCTTTGCTTAAATACTTGTTTTTGAGATATTTGGAATTGAACGTACCTGTTCCTGAGGTTTAAAACCTATTAGTGGATGCTGTCTAGGTTTCAGTGGGGGAGATTTAGACAGTTTGTTCCTTTTATTTCTGCGTGACTATGGGTATATACCTGCTAAAGTTTAGCAAGCCATTGTTGATTTTATTTGGAGCGAATACCAGTCAGGTAAGACAAAAGTGGCCGCAACAATTACCCTGGCAGGTTTTTCCCTTTATCTCAAATTAAAAAGATTGTTTGATGTTACACAATGTTTTTTTCTTTATTAAAGCAAAGGGTAGTCTAGAGAATGGCCATCTGTGCCAGATGCTTGTTGCCATATAAGTGTCTTTAATAGCTATGAGGTATTATTTTACCACAGCATGTGTTGCTTTTGGCTGTTCTTTTGATCTAGTTTGTTGGCAGTAGATGTGTGCATATCAAATATAAGCATGATGTGTAAAATAGGCTGGTAGAAGGAGGTTGAGCATGCAAAATGTGAATTAATATGCCCTGTTATATTTAGCATTGAATTTGTGAGCAGGCACCCATCGGCATCCGTTATTTGGTTTGTAAACTTGAATGGTTCCAATTCAAGTGGTGTTTTTTAAATATTTTGATACTTGCACTTCACCAATGGGCCTTCAGGACAATTCCTTAAGAATTGCTGCAGCCACGTGAGCACCCTACAATGGTTGCTCATTTAAAGTCCTACAACATATTGGTGGTTGGCAATTAAATTGCTACTGCAGAAACATCTGTCCTGAATATTGATGCCTCTTGATTTGAAAATGTACTGAACATGGACTTGGAATTTTAAAATTGTATTCTGACACGACCCCTGAATGTTCAGCTTTTCAGGTAACACTTTTTATTCCCTGGAGACTTGAAAAATCTCCTGCTTTTCAAGATTACAGGTGAGTGAACGGCTGTTGCCCACAATTTTTTTCACTATAATTCGTCCCAAAGCTCATTTGTATTTGTTTAATATCACATTATTCATTTAAAAGAGGTTCGTGATTGGGTTTTCACCTCC
The DNA here is from genome assembly GCA_011038615.1 of Limnodynastes dumerilii. Lineage (NCBI taxonomy): Eukaryota > Metazoa > Chordata > Amphibia > Anura > Limnodynastidae > Limnodynastes > Limnodynastes dumerilii. The sequence goes on along the minus strand of WWET01003340.1, from coordinate 91,150 downwards.
ACTTCAAGTATTTAGGGCTAGATTTACTAAACTGCATAAAAGGAAAAGTGGAAATGTTGCCCCTAGCAACCAATCAGATTCTAGGTCTCAATTTCCTATTACATACTAGAGAGAGTCAGCTGGAATCTGATTGGTTGCTATGGGTTACGTCTCCACTTTTCCTTTTACGCAGTACAGTAAATCTAGTGTCTCTTTTGTATTCACCATCTCTGCAATTTTTTACTCTTTCTGCTGTGACTTTTTAGTCTCAAGCGCTTCACTAATTTATTTGATAATGTTCACTTTACAACATTCTTATATGTGATCCCGGCAACAAAATGGAAATCCTCCCCTTTTATCCCCTTAACTCCCTTTTTCCTAATGTGTTTCCCTCACATTTTTCTCTTTCAAATGTTATATAATTGGCTTCCAACATTCCAATCCTCTGCTGACTGATTCGGCTTCAAAATTTAGGGGTTTATTCCCCTTCAGTCTTATTTTAATATAAACACTCTATTGGTTGATGACTCCCAACGTCTTAATACAATTTACTTTTTACCATGACTTATATCATTCAATGAATATTTATTATAATAAATAAAAACAAATTTAAAAAACCTTGCAGGTTTAAAATGATTTAACAAAAATAGCACAAGATCTACCCTCATGGGCAGAAAACCTAACAACGCTAAAAAACACGAGGCCTACCTACTAGTGCAAAATCTCTACTAAATAGCCAGTTGTTCAAATGACAACTGTCATTAAACCAACAACAGCATGAGGCCTACCCATGAGGGCATAACCTTTCAGAATGCCAGTTGCATAAAGAAACAAAATTACAATCTTCAACTCCAAATCAATAACCAGTTGCGTGAAGTATAAATGTTAGCATCATCTTTGCATGCTGTTTGCATGCAGCACCAAATAACTTTATATACCCAAAATACTGATGTCATCCTTATTTATTTATACTAAATTATGAAGAATATAGATATTGTAATACCCAAGCAGCAACTGCTGCCTCTCGTACCACCCCACCATCCCCCAAAGGCCTACAAGGGGCCTATCTGCCATCACATCACAGCATGAAAATTCATGGCAATACCCCTTCAGTGGCAGACACAGCAAGGGAATTATCCACACATTTAATTCCTATGTTCAGAAAATTTTACCTGTGATAGACGTGAAGTTTGATGCGCTTCAAACCAGCTTTACAAATGCAATCGCAAATATACAATACAAATACAAAGCATATTATTACGCTTAAGCAGAGAGTTAGTGATGTTGATGACACATAACTTACCCTTCAAAACACTGTCCACTTGCAAACACAAAAGACTGCAATTTTAGAAGAAAAAATAGAGGTTCTTGAAAATTGTAGCAGGAGAAACAACCTTAGGTTTATAGGTATACCTAAAAAGGTTAAAACTATCTATTCACTGATTTGCTCGGAGCCATAAATCTCACTAATACTCTAAGAGGAGTTATTATTGAAAGGGCGCATAGACTTGGGCCAGAACAAGCTAGACCCTCGGGCATGGACTGTGAGCAAATAAAGGAATATTCATGCATACTGTGCAGGTACGCATTCACCCTATACATGGTCATATGTTGGCTTATGGCATCCTTAATCTAGAATAAATGGCTGACAATATTCCACACATACCACAAACATTAATTGGCACATCAAGGTTCCCACTGTTGAAATTGGTATCATGGAATGTTGGGGAGTCTTAACTCCCCTGTAAAAGCGCAAGAGAGTAGCACCTGACATAACCTTTTTGCAGGAAACCCTTTGGTCAGATCCTGCAAATACATTGTAATAATTATAATATATAATTATACTCTTTATGTATCCATAGATTGGCGAGTGCCTGGCAGCAAGTCATAATACTAAAACTAAAGGAGATGCAATTTTGTTTAATACAAACCTACAACATTTATCTCAGGTTTTGCTCCAGAGGACAGTTTCTAATTTGGTTTGGGAGGTGACTTCAACACTACTGCTGACCCTGTCGTCCTTATACATCCAATCCCCTTTCCATCACTGTGACCACATACAGTATCTTAAATCAACACGTTTTATCAGAGCTCTGGAGAATACAGCATCCCACAGATAGGCCATATACATATCATTCATCTGTACATAAAACATTCTCACGAACTGACTATCTGTTAATTAGTGACCATTTATTTCCCAGGCTTATAGATACAGACATACACACAATTCTAATTTCAGACCATGCACTTATTTCTTTATGTATCCAATTATCTCACATACACCCTCAAAACTGTGTGTGGAGGTTTTCCTTTCATCTTTACAAATCTGAAGAATTCTGTGAATTCTTAAACTCAAAGTGGATTGAGTATGACTGACATAATTCCAAACTTAGCGATAATTCTATTTTATATTGGGAAGCAGCCAAAGCGGTACTCCATGGTCACATTATCTCATATACAAGTAAAACGTGTAGAGACTTTACAACAAAATATAAAAAATTGCACAATAAAGTCTCCCGAACACGCAGGGTCCAAATGCCGATAACTTTTCTATATACAAAAGCACAAGGCAACTACTAGAGAGTTTGCTATTGTCCCAGGCACAACTAATACAGGAATATCAAACAAGTTAATTTTTTAGATGGGCAATAAATCGCACAAACTATTAGCTAATATCACCAAATTGTACAAAAAGATCCCCCATACCAATACAATACACAACAAAAACACATGCAAATAACTTTCCATCAATACTACTCATCGTTATACACAGCAAAACCCATATACCCACATCTACATACAAATATACTGGACAAAGCCCAATTACCTAAACTAACCAGTAATCAAGTAGAAATGCTAGACTCTTGTATTTCGGAACAGGAAGTTAATGGTAATGTAGCTATCTCCTCCCTACATGACGGTAAATCTCCTGGCCCAGATGGATACTCAGCAGAGTTTTACAAACTCCTGAAGTCAAAACTCGCTCTAGTATTTACACCTCTATTTAACCGCTTACATTATGATTGTCCCATATATCTCACATTTAATCAGGCCTACACCGTTCTTCTAAAATAAAAAAAAAACAGCAGATTTAGTCATATCTTACAGGCCAATCACTCTTTTGAACCAAGATTTTAAACTACTAGCTAAAATCTTGGCGAACCGTCCTCAATCAATTCTGCCTTACCTTTTACCAGCTCACCAAATGAAATTTGTCCATGGCAGGAATACGGTCAAAGCGTTGAGAACAGCAGCAGAGAACACAGGTTCAGATTACTTGGGCCAGGCATTCGCTCACTTATCTAGGACTCCAACTACCTAAAAATCAGCATCTATTGTATGAGACTAATGTACATAAAATTATTAAAAAGATTATTACATCACTAAAAAACTGGGAAAACTTTCCCTTGTCATTTTCCGTAAGAGCAAGTCTCATTAAGATGATCCTTTTCCCTAAAATTTTATACCCCTTGCTGATGTTGCCTATTTTTTTTCCCACCAAAGATGAAAAACAATTGAACAGAGAATTCAGATCTATCATCTGGAGGGGAAAGAGATCTAGGATAGCATAAATCAAATTGCAGCAAATTCAGGTAAACGGAGGAATCAAATTCCCTAACATCAAACTTTATAACCATGCAAGCCACATCCATATAATCAGAGACTGGCTCCATGATACAGAGTGTTACTCAAATAACCCCTTGGAAAAATTGTTTATTCCTGATATTTTCCTTGATCTACTTCTTACATTGTAAAAAAAAATCAGATCTCCCGCAGGATATTTTGGAAAACCCCTTATTAAAGTCAACATGGAAAGCAATATGTAAATCAAAGGGACTAAGTAGCTAATACTCTTTCCAACAGGGGGAGGCGACATATCCGTTTACAAGGTGGATCCCTTTACATCTACATGTGAAGCTCGAAAAATTAGAATATCGTGCAAAAGTTCATTTAGTTCAGTAATTCAGCTTAAAAGGTGAAACTAATATATTATATAGACTCTTTTTACATGCAAAGTGAGATATTTCAAGCCTTTCTTTGTTTTAATTTTGTTGATTATGGCTTACAGTTTATGAGAACCCCAAAATTCTAATCTCACAAAATTAGAATAATGTGACAAGGTTCAATATTGTAGCCTCAAAGTGTCACACTCTAATCTGCAAATTAATTCCAAACACCTGCAAAGGGTTCCTTAGCCCCATCACGAGCAAGACTGCTGACCTGACAGTTGTGCAGAAAAGCATAATTGACACCCTCCACAAGGAGGGAAAGCCAAAGGAAATTGTAGTATATACAAATACATCATCATGGGTCAATGAAAACTTTCAAAGCAACTTTTTACCCCAAGGACTGTACACAGGACACGGGGGCACCCACTAAGGTTAGAGGAAAAGAAGTTTCACAACCAGCAAAGGAAAGGGTTCTTCACAGTAAGGGCAGTCAGGATGTGGAATTCACTGCCAGAAAAGGTTGTGATGGCAGATTCACTGGATATGTTTAAGAAAGGATTAGATACATTTTTAGCAGAAAAGGACATTCAGGGTTACCAGGACCGCTAATTTAAATAAAGGACAGTAGTGGAGCAAGGGAGAAATGTATGTATTTATTTATCTTATGATTGCAACAGTTTGGAGGTTTCTTTATATGGATTAACTTCAAATATAAAGATAGGGATCGCAGGAGATCCAAAATAGGTTGAACTTGATGGACTGTTGTCTTTTTTCAACCTCATCAAAAAAAAGAAGTTGGATGTTCTCAAAGTGCTGTATCAAAGCACATTAACAGAAAGTTAAGTGGAAGAAAAAGGTGCACAAGCAGCAGGGATGACCGCAGCCTGGAGAGGATTGTCAGGAAAAGGCCATTCAAAAGTTTTGGAGAGCTGCATAAGGAGTGGACTGAAGCTGGAGTTAGTGCATCAAGAGCCACCACACACAGACGGATCCTGGACATGGGCTTCATATGTCATATTTCTCTTGTCAATCCACTCCTGAATAACAAACAACGTCAGAAGCATCTTACCTGGGCTAAAGAAAGAAAGAACTGGCCTGTTGCTCAGTGGTTCAAAGTCCTCTTTTCTAATGAGAGCAAATTTAGCATCTCATTTGGAAACCAAGGTCCCAGAGTCTGGAGGAAGAATGGAGAGGCACTCAATCCAAGATGCTTGAAGTGCAGTGTGATGCAGCCGTTTACCAGGACATTTTTAGAGCACTTCATGCTTTCTTCAACAGACAAGTTTTATGGAGATGGTGACTTCATTTTCCTGCAGGACTTGGCACCTGCACACACTGCCAAAGAAACCAAAACCTGGTTCAATGACTTTAGGATTACTGTGCAGGATTGGCCAGCAAACTCGCTGGATCTGAACCCCATAGAGAATCTATGGGGCATTGCCAAGAGAAAGAAGAGAGACATGAGACCGAACAACGCAGAAGAGCTGAAGGCCGCTATTGAAGCAACCTGGTCTTCAATAACACCTCACCAGTGCCACATGCTGATAGCATCCTTGCCACATTGAGGCAGTAATTCGTGCAAAAGGGGCCCAAACCAAGTACTGAGCATATATGCATGATTATACTTTTCAGAGGGCTGACATTTCTGTATTTAAAAACCTTTTTTTATTGATTTCATGTAATAATCAAATTTTGTGAGATTTTGATTTTGGGGTTTTCATAAGCTGTAAGCCATAATCAACAAAATTAAAACAAATAAAGGCTTGAAATATCTTACTTTGCATGTAATGAACCTATAAAATATATTAGTTTCACCTTTTAAGCTGAATTACCGAAATAAATGAACTTTTGCACAATATTCACATTTTTTGAGTTTCACCTGTAAAATGTATTGGAGATTTTGTAAATCCAAGAAATGAACAAATTTTATCCCTGTCTCAAATTTAGGAAAAATTTCATATACCTTTGCAACATTATTTTGTCTCTGTTGACAAGACCCCTAAGAGAAAACGGTACAATTTCTCTCCACTATCACAACTTGAAGGACACGTTTGATCTCTATAGTATTCAATAGGGACTAGCACATTGAATAACTATTTTCCCGGCCCTAACAATGGAACAGATACTTATATTGTTGAAATTTTACAACTTAACTCTTAAGGCTAGTACCTACAAGGAGATAATGTTACCCGTAGAGGGTATTTATCTCCACATAGAAGATTCAAGATGGGGCTCACCAGTTCTCATCAATGGCCCAGATCCTGGGCTACGGCCGACAGGGTAATTACGTACATGTCGTACGTAATTCCCGTTCTGAAGGTTGTGCACATGCGCACAACCTTCTTACGACGCTGTAAGAGCCGGCGTACGTAAAGTACTTTACGTACGCCGGCTCTTACGAAAAGGGGGCTTTCCCCCATTACGCATGTCTTATCTCCACTGTACAGGTGGAGATAGATATGCTAATTAGATGACAGGGTGGGGAAGCCCCGTTACGATCAGCTATGCGGCCGTAAGACCGCATACCTGAACATAAAAGTTAGGGTAGGAATCTGGACACTTAAGTGACTTAACCAGATTTACTACCATCAGGCGTGCACTCCCCACTACGATGCCGGCTGTACTGACCTCGGGCGGCAGTAAGGCGTCTGTAGGTCAGGATTCGGCCCAATGTCTGAAAAGTGTCTCTGGGAATGCCCCCATATATGCCATTTTTGGCGGTTGATACATCTCATTTGATAGAGGATGCTCTTCTTACACCTTAATGGACAATCCTGGGCATGATAGCAGAGCTTCAAATCAGTAGACAAAGTAAACAAATGTTACTCATGTTATCAGCTGTAGCAAGGAAGTGTGTTTTACAACAATGGATACACCCCCAGCCACCCAAACTTACTTTATTTTGTGAAAAGTTATATTATCTTTTTAGAATGGAATAGTTGTAGGTCACACTTGCAAAGGAAAGTGCTTTTTTAAAACTTGGACAAACCATATCAACACTCTGACCCCCTCTCTCAAATTACAAATACATACTCATTTCAAGGACACCACCTGGTATGAAACTAGATTTCTTCTGGGAGATCCTCCAATATCCCTGGAATTAGTGGATGATGACCTACCTTAAGTTTAATATAGAAAATGTTTGGATTCTAACTGCCCAGCACTACACTTGCATTTAGCTTGTTGTACTTGGTATTATATCACAGATGTTATGCTTAACAATATGCTATGGTATTTGCTTGAGATTTGTGTACCCATTTTGCAAAGTAAGGGGTTCTTATGCTTATTAATTTTGCTTAATGCTGGAGAAAACTTTACTCTTGCATATAGAATTCAAGTACTGCATAGCTTTATGTTTAATCTATAAAAGAGTTTAGCTAAAAAAAACTTCACCACTTAATTCTAATACTGATTTCACAAATTATATTTGCCTCCCCTTGCAGATCAACATGATATTGCTCAGGTCTACATTTGCACTTTATTAAAAAAAAAAAAAGTGTAAAGCTGGCCATACACTAGGACGATTATCGGTCCCAGCAGGGGGTGGGCTGATAAACGGGATGATTTCCCGCAAGGGCCACAACCAATCGTAAGACAGGTGGTGCATAGATTGTACTGTCACCGATGTGCGCTTCTCAAAAAACTGACAGCCGCTCGTCTGTGCTGAGGTTGCTAGGCAACCCAGGTGCTGCTCTGACATGCTTAAAAGTCTACCTTCAAAGCTGTCAGAGCAGCATAGTGCATAGATCTGCAGCAGCGTCTATTGCAGGGAGTAGTACAGATAGGGATCTGCCGAATCCGCACTTCACACAGCGCGGGTTCGGCTGGTCCCTCTCTGTACTATTCCCTGCAATAGACGCTGCTGCAGATATATGCGCTATGCTGCTCTGACAACTTTGAAGGTATACTTCAAGCTGTCAGAGAAGCTTTATACATAGATCAGCAGCAGTGTCTATTACAAGGATAGGGAGCCATTCAGCTTGCTGCTTGGCTCCCTTAAAATATCGGGCGCTAGATCAAATAATCGAACCAGAGCGTTTCTGGTGCGTTTATTTGACGTTTCAAAAATTGATCTGTACCATACACTAGAGCGATTATTTTCCCAATCACCCGATAATTGGAAGATCGGGCCGATATTCGCCTAGTGTATGGCCAGTTTAAAAACAAGTCTGAAGCAACACCTTTAAATCTAATATCCAATAATCTGTCTCCAGCAGATCTTGGAGGGAAGAGATACTGGTATGGAAGCAGGGCATAACTATGCAATTTATGCAAACTATGCCCTGATCTGAAGCTCCACCAGTGACCATCACTGTTACTATGGGGTCTATTTACTATTACTTTCATTTTTTAATGAATGAAGCTGTTCCAGGCTCGCTTCAGCTTGCAGCAAGCCTGGCAGCTTCTTTCATTAAATTTACCAAAACTTACCTGCCCTGCGAGGTCCCGTAATGATCTCTGGGCTCATCGCAGGACTTTTCACCGGCCCTGCTGTCACGTAACGCAGACCAGATGCCGCCGGACAGAGGGATAGAGAAGTAGTGCCACGGAGGAAGGAAGACTTCAAAGGTGAGTAAAATAATAGTGTCTGGCACTGGCAATTAGGGCAGATGGAAGATGGCACTGGCATATGTGGGCAGAGATAATCAAGAAAAAAAACAATTCCTCACTGGTGCCAACCAAGTGTAAATAACAAATAATTAAAATTCTGGTAAAGAAACCCCACATAAAAAAAGATCAAGAGTTGCTGCACTTCAGGATAGCAAATCCAATATAGAGACAAAAACAAAATATAGTGCTGCACTAAGATCAATTCCTAAAGGGTCAAATACCTCTAGAAAGATTAATAAAATTTACAATTCGTATAATAATGCTAGCACCGGCATACAATATACACTTTATTAAATTACAAAACGATCAATTTGTTTAACTCTGTCTCGGAGGGAGGCTCTTTCCCAAGTGAGATGCCTGAATTATTACGATACCAAAACCTGGGAAGGACCCTTCTTCTTGCAAAAATTACAGACCCATAGCCCTTCTAAATTGTGATTTGAAAATTTATACTAAACTTCTTGAAAATCGTATAAATCCCTTCCTACCTCGACTGATACACCCTGATCAGGTTGGGTTTGTACCACACCGACAGGCATTGGACAATACCCGTAGGGTTCTTAATTTAATTGAATTAATATCCCGTAATAAGGATCAATGCATCCTTCTCTCCCTGGACACAGAGAAAGCCTTTGATAAGCTACACTAGCTTTTTAATGCGTGACTCGTTGATTAGATAGATTTGGTTTTAGGGATCGGATCCTACATTCTATAATGTCTCTTTACAATAACCCCCATGCTGGGTCCTCAGTAATGGCTTCCTTTCCAAACACTTTCCCATCTCCAGTGGTACCCGCCAGGGCTGCCCTATGTCGCCTCTCATTTTCGCCTTGGCCATTGAACCATTAGCAACCCTGATTTGATCATCCCATAAATTCCCTAGAATTCAATGTGGCACTATGTCACATAAGTTATGTTTATTCATGGACAATATCCTGTTATTTGCAACCACCCCAGAGATTTCTCTACCAGAACTTCAGTCTCTCCTTTATAAATACTCTAAAGCATCTTACTATAAATTGAACCCCACTAAATCGGATGCCCTCCCACTCAATATTCCTCCTTCCCTACTGGCTAAATTAAACAAAAGTTTCACTATAATTGGCAGTCAAAAGAGATTAAGTATCTGGGTATCCAAATTCTTACACATATCTCTGATATATTTGAATGCAATATCCCCCCTCTATTCCTTCACCTGTCCGCTTTGGCCATATCTTGGGTTAACTATGAAATCTCCTGGCTGGGTCGAGTAGTTGCATATAAAATGATGCTTTTGCAAAATTGATGTATCTGTTTCGAACAATCCCGTATCAATGGCCCCAATCTTATTTAGGTAAGTGTCAATCTCTTATGTCCTCCTTTATTTGGAGACATAAGTCATCTAAAATGGCCCATTCCAAGATAATATTGCTTAAACAATTAGGAGTGATAGCGTTGCCACATCTCATTAAATATCAAGAGGCAAGCATACTTGCTCAACTTCAGGACTGGGCACACTGCCCTCACCCTAAACCTTGGTCGGATCTGGAAAGAGAATTATATGCCGAGTTTCCTCTAGAAGATGCCGTTTGGACCCCTAAGGCTCTCTCCGACCCTTCCCCCCCCCCAGGGTCATTTTATTCTCTA
>WWET01003340.1:35362-72387 GCA_011038615.1 Limnodynastes dumerilii | reverse complement strand
AGCAGTGCAGTGACAAGTGATGGGGGCATTTAGCAGTGACAAGTGACTCTGCCCAGGACCAGTGACCCCGTATAATCTATAGCCAGCACTTCCCCGACTGTTACTGGAAATATGAGGAAATAAATTAATTATAGGGGGCATTTAGCAGTGACAAGTGATGGGGGCATTTAGCAGTGACAAGTGACTCTGCCCAGGACCAGTGACCCCGTATAATCTATAGCCAGCACTTCCCCGACTGTTACTGGAAATATGAGGATTTTAAATAAATTACAGGAAGAGAAGAAGAGACGTCTATTTATACTGAGCACTCGTTTCCCCAACTGACGCCTGATACATTATATGCAAACACAGCATCTCCCCAACAAGATCTATACAAACACACACGCACACACACACACACACACACACACACAGGCCTGGCACTCTTTTTTTGTATTTGTGTAAACTCCCCTTACCTTGCAGCACTGGCATACCTTACCTTATAAATTGATTTGAGCAGCCTCTATTTTGGATGTGTGTATAAATCAATAACCCAACGCTCACACAAACACACAATACGTGTGCCGGTCTACTGACATGGGAATTAGACCTGGGACATTTGGAGGGTTATTCCTGGGTCCGACCCGGGTAGCCGCCAGTGTGAACAGACACTTCAGCATTGGTGTAATTTATTTACTATTGCCCTGGCAACAAGTGTTGCCAAAGCAACAGTAAACAAATTACGTAGTGTGATGACTCACATTACTGACAGGGCAGACCCGGGTCTTGGAATTTCCTGGGTCTGTCCTGCAATGTAAACAGGGTCTGTGAGCCTGGGATCTTCTGGTGACCTGGGATATGTATGTATGTATGTATGTATGTGTGTGTGTGTGTGTGTGTGTGTGTGTGTGGGCTGGCATACTCAGTTGCCAGCCCGGTATGGCAGAATGACCAAATACATACGGACACAAGAGTGGCACATAGAGATTATTAGAGTAAAGTACTAGGAGTCCAGGGCTTCCAATGTTTTCAGTTTTAACGATAAAAGTTTTGCAATTAAAATTAAAACTCCGGAAGCCCTGAATTCCTAGCACTTTAATAGCTCCAAGTACCGCTCTTTTTGTGTGTGTGGGTATGTATTTATGTATAACATTTGTGTGTGTCCTTCAGATCTCTAATGTACCCCACCATACAATTTTCAGTTAGATGTGATATTCCTCTATCAAAAGTAGCGCTTATAATTTGGTAATTTAAATAAAATGGTAAAGTGTTATATTATGTCTAAATCTTGGCATTGAGGCAGGGAAGCAACCGATCATAGTTATCACTTATAAGCGGTGAGTTTTGAAAAGCATAGAACACTTTACCATTTAATTTAGTTACCAATAATAAAATACTCCTCTTTGGCTAAAAAATACTAGGAGTATTTTTACTGTGGCAAAAAAATATGTAGCACGATGACTGGTGCCAAGAGACATTGAAAGCAGTCAACGTTATGAGGGATAACAAGGAACCTCCACCATGCTTCACTGTTGCTCTCCAGGCCTTCTGCGAACAAACTGCCTTCTTTTACAGACAAATATTTAAAGGTTTGGTTCAGTCCAGAGCACCTGCTTCCATTTTTCTGCACCCCAGTAACTTAGTTTTCATGCATAGATGAGTCACTTCCATGTAGACCACTTCTGACCAGATTAATCCAAACAGTAGATGGGTGTACCTGGGTTCTACTGTCTTTTCCCAGTTCTGAGCTGATGGCACTTCTGAACATCTGCCGATTTAGAAGGGTAGTATGCATTGTGTCTTTCATCTGCTACACTAAAGGATCACCCAATTATCGGGTGATTGGGAAAATAATCGCTCTGGTTAGTGGCCAAGATCGTTTTTCCAAACGCCAAATAAACGCACCAGAAACGCTCGGGTGCAGTTATTTGGTCTTTTGGCAAGTTTAATAAATATCGGGAGAAAGCTCCCGATATTTTAAGGGTGCCAATCAGCAAGCTGAATGGCTCCCTATCCCTGCAATAGACGCTGCTCCATATCTATGTACAAAGCTGCTGTGTCAGCTTTGAATTACACCTTCATAGCTGTCAGAGCAGCATAGCGCATAGATATACAGCAGCGGCTATTGCAGGGAGTAGTACAGACAGAGTTCTGCCGAATCCGCGCTGTGTGAAAGATCCCTGTCTGTACTACTCCCTGCAATAGACGCTGCTGCAGATCTATGCACTATGCTGCTCTGACAGCTTTGAAGGTATACTTTTAAGCATGTCAGAGCAGCTTTGCACATGGCTCTGCAGCAGCACCATAGAGAGCCCTGCCTCCCCCCTCCCCTCTTCTGCTAGGATTATCGGTCCCAGCAGAGGAGGTGTATGGTGCCGATAACAGGAGATTTCCCCCAAAAAATAGCGTTAAAAATACGCCAGTGAACGCTTTTAACTCAATTGAATCGGGCCCACAATGTACCATTAGAACACTGGAGTGATGGTTGCTGGAAATGGGCCTTTATACACCTATATAGATATTCATTTAAAAACCAGACGCTTGCAGCTTTTCTTTCAAAAATAAGGAAATTCTAAGTGACCACAAACTTTTGAACGGTAGTGTATGTAAATTGGAATTTTAGGTACTGAGTTTGGGGGATGTTAAGCAAATGTTCAACTGTTACTAATGCCATGTGGTTGGGGAAAGGAAGTTACTTTACACAAAACCGAAAAATATATCAAACTGAATATTCTTCAACAAAACATATATTAAAGCTTTATAGTTTACTATATGATTAAGTAACGGTCATAGTGGCTGGAAGAAAGGCAGGTCCAGATAGTGGTGTAATAGTCCGAGGCAGCTGGATCAATAACGGTCAAGCAGAATTGTAATACCGAAACGTGACGCAAAGGTGAGGTTGAAAGCAAGCTGATAACAGTAACTAATAATAATAAATAATTTACTAAGTTGCAGGTTTGGAAATGTGGAGATGTTGCCCATGCGTCCGGGCCCCCACTTGAGCGCACAAAGTGCGTATGTGGGGTATTTTGACTTGAGGGTGCATATGCTCTCCAGATGTTTTGTGCATTTTACGCACGTACCTTCTATTGTACAGGACTAAGTTCCATACAATAGAAAATCCTCACTAAGGGGCTGTGCTTCCCCTCTGCCCGCAAAGGAGGGCGGGGGGAAGCATGCAAATTGTACAGTGTTGGATAGGTAGGTGCCATAAAGCCTGCACTAGAGAGGGGAGTGAATATATGAAATGGGTGCAAGTGTATATATAAATGGAAGATAGTCAGCCAAGGAACCAAATATAACCACTGTAAATAAAAGGAATAAAAAATATAGCTCTGGCGCTACATAGTAAACATTATATAACACAGGTGTGGGTCCCCGCTTAGGCCTTATTTTGATAGGGACGTTTCCTGCTAGACAGTTTTGAACTGCCTGGGAAATCTATTGCATATGCCTCGATGAGGCATATGCAATCGATCCTTGGAGCACTGAGCTTTTGGTGCTCCGAAAGGTAAGGAATAAAAAGTCCCCCACCCCTTTCCCTAATTCTAACCCTAACCCTCCCCTCTCATTACCCTAAACCTAACCCTTCCTGGCAGCCTGACCCTAACCCTTCCTTCCTGGCAGCCTGACCCTAACCCTCCATCTCCTGCAGCCTGACCCTAACCCTCCCTTCCCCGCACCCTAGAGAGGTTACTCACCTTTCTCTGCGGTCTGGCGGTGGCAGGATATCAGCGTCAGCGGTATTTCCGAATAAGAATGGGTGAGTATGCTGATCGGCATACTCACCAATTCTAAGAAAAAAAAATTCTAAACTGGGGACTTTTGGAAGTCCCAATTTTGGAAAGAAGATTTTCTAACCGGGGACTGACAACGATATAACACTGTGTGTCAGCTCATACATAAAAAGGGGCATTAGATCACAATATAGCTATATTGGGTTAAAGCAGAGGAATGAAGAGCATAGTAGATAATAATAATATACAGTACAGACATACAGGGCAGGGATGGACAGCATAGTACATAACAAAATACAATACAATTATAAAAATATCACAAAAATATAATAAAAATATAATAAAGTGAATCAAGCACAGATAGGAAGGCAAAATGCGAGGTGTCAAGCTTGGCAGATCACAGACGAGGGGGTAGAGCGCAGTGAGGTTGAGGGAGCCACCAGGTGGGGGTTGTTGTAAGAGGGTATGAAGTGAGGGGGTTGTGGTTCAAGGAGGGAACAACACTAGGATGGACGGCCCTGCTTACATGAGTTAGTAGACTAAATGGGAGGGATGAACTTACAGAAGACTTGAGGGGGAAGAAGTCTACTGCTGGTGTGAGTGGAGGAGAGGGAGAAGGAAGGAAAAGGGATAGATGTAGGATGCAGTGAGGATCTTATGTGGAGGAGGGGTAGCCTTGGTTTTTGAGTGAGCGCTTGAAGATCTTCAATGTGGGGGAGAGTCTGACTGAAGAAGGGAGGTCAATCCATTTCAGAGGTGCAGCACGGGAGAAGTCCTGGACACGGGCATGAGATGTGGTGATCAGTAGGGAGGTCAGACAGTGGTGGTTAGCAGAACATAGAGGGCAGGAAGGGGCATGTGTATGAGGGAAGAGAGGTAGGGAGTAGTGGATGATGAGATGGCCTTAAAGTGGTAAGGAGTTTAAAAAGAGGTCTTAAGTGGACAGGAAACCAATGTAAGGTTTGACATAGAGAGGCCAAGGTAGAGCGGTGTGAGATGAAGATGACTCTGAAAGAAGCATTGAGTATAGATTGAAGGGGGGGCAAGATGGGTGAGCTTGTTAGGACAAGTATTTCTGTTCAATATTCACAAAAGAGAGGGGAAGTGACCACTTTTAAATGGGAAGGTTATTAATACAATGGGGGCAATTACTACTTTCATTGAGGAACAGGTATTAAAAGAACTTTCAAAGTTGAAAGTGGACAAGTCAGTGGGAGCAGATGGGATACATCCAAGGATACTAGAAGAGCTAAGAGGGGTGCTGGCAAAACCATTAACTTAATTATTCAATCAGTCAGTAATAACTGTGGTGATTCCAGAGGCCTGGAATATAGCAAATGTTGCCCCTCTGCATAAAAGTGGAAGTAGACAAGAAGCGTCAAACTACCGACCCGTGAGTTTAACATCAGTAGTAGGGAAATTGTAGGAACAAATAGTACAGTATCTTAAATCCAGTAACTTACAAGATCCCAAGCAGCATGGATTCACTGGGGGAAGATCATGTCTTATTGAATTTTTTGACTTGGTCAGTAAAGTATTCGATAAAGGGGTAGCTGTAGACATAGATTTTAGTAAGGCTTTTGACACTGTGCCACATCGCAGACTGTTAAATTAGCAAACTTTAGGATTAAAAGGACTTAAAGATAGTTGCATGGATGCGATTTTGGGGCCTGATCCAGTTATACGATGTTGCACTGAGCGTACTAACGCTCAGCGTAACATCGATGCACTCCCCCTGTCCCGGCGTAATTACACACTGTTACGCTGGCTGAAGTTAGGGTAGCCTTCAGCCGGCGTAAAAGTGTGTAATTATGCCAGGAAGCAGATCGTAACTACCTAACTCTGCCATCCCTGCCTCAAGCCGCCTACCTTCCCTAACTGCAGCATAGTTACGGCGAAGAACGCCCCCTCAAACATAATTACGCTGCAGTTACGGATGCCGTATCCATAGTAACTAAAATCTCTAACTACGCCGGGCAACATATGCATCCGCCCACAGTAACTACGGCAGCGGGCAGAGGTCTGGATCAGGCCCTTGGTTACAGGATAGACAACAGAGGGTTGTAGTAAATGGAATCCCTTCTGCAGATGGTAAGGTAACCAGTGGAGTACCCCAGGGTTCTGCATTTGGACCAGTGCTATTTAATATCTTTATAGGTGTTATTGCTATTGGTATCGAGGGGAGAATATGCCTTTTTTTGCAGATGACACAAAGATGTGTAACAGTGTAGACATGCAAGGAGGGGTACAGAAAATGAGGGATGATCTAGGTAGACTGGAGGAATGGTCAAGAGTGTGGCAAAAAATGTAAAATCATGCACTAGGGCACAAAAACCCAAAAGCTCAGTATATCATTAATGGCATTACATTAGAAACTACTGAGGAGGAAAGGGATCTAGGAGTCATTATTTCATGTGAATTAAAGGTAGCCAAGCAATGTAACAAAGTAATGAGAAAGGAAAGTCAGATGCTTGGTTGCATAGGGAGAGGAATTAGTAGCAAAAAGAGAGAAGTAGTAATGCACCTTTATAGATCATTGGTACAACCTCACTTAGAATATTGTATTCAGTTCTGGAGGCCATATCTCCAGAAAGACACAAATACATTCGAGACTGTGCAAAGAGCAGCAACTAAAATGGTCCATGGCCTGTGTCACAAAATATAAGAGAGAAAGGGAAGAGGAACTAATTATGTATAGCTTGGAGCAGAGAAGGGAGAGGAGATATGATGGCAGCTTTCAAATATAAAAATGGTTTTGATCGGCTGGAGGAGGATGCCATTTTTCAAGGAGGAGGTGTAATAGAACACGAGGGCATGAATATAAACTGGAGGGTGGTAGATTCAGAGGAAATGTACGGAAAAATTACTACTGAAAGTGTGATAGATAAGTGGAATATTCTCCCATCTGAGGTGGTTGAGGCTAACACAGTAGAACATATTAAACATGCTTGGGATAAATATAAGGATATCCTAAATCTCAAACTAAATTGAGGGTAAATAGGGTCTAGGGACAGGTTAGTTTTAATTAAACAACTGGGCAGACTGGATGGGCCATGTGGCTCTTATCTGCCATAACTTTGTGTTTCTATGAGCTGGAGACCAATGAGAAGGAGGTTACAGTAGTCGAGGCATGATATGACTAGAGAGTGGATGAGGGTTTTCGTAGCTTCATTGGTTAGGAAGAGACGGATGCATGCAATGTTGTGTAGGTGGAAATGGCAAGAATGAGAGAGGGCATGGATGTGTGGTATAAAGGAAAGTGAGTAGTCAAGGATGACACCTAGGCAGGTTAAAGGTAGGTTAAGATGTAACCAGTTATGATAGACTGTAACCAGTGTTAAAATTTATATTTTTGCAATCTTTGTCTTTCTAGTGGTAGTAAGGTTTATATATCTGTGACATTGTAAAGGTCTTAAAGGTCTTCCGTTGCACTGTTCTATATGTATACTTTTAATGGTGCAGCATAAAGTATTAAGAAGTGCGTTCCCTCCTTCTAAAAGGTATGGTATATAAATCTATAAACATATACTATGGTGCTCAACCATATACATTAAAACACTTTTATTATGTATTTCAATAAAGTCACAGAGTTATAAAGCACTTCTACCACCTAGCTTAGTCATCTTATTGTTAGATGGGATCAGCATGTCCAATCTCAGTAAGTAGAATGTAAAATCCACCACAGCACATTGTTCTCATGGAATCCCTTGTTCTTTTAATATAGCCCCTCTTCACATTCAGAAACATGTAAAAACAAAAATCAGAGCACATGAAATCTCTGCAGAAATTCAGAAATTTCTCCTTCAGCCACTATCATAATAAATCACACTCACAATTTTCCTCTGTTGATAATTTTCATATACTTTAAATTGTAGATCTTCTGTCCACATGTTTTCCTTATATTTCCTCAGAAAATAAACAAATTGGACCAATCCTGGTGTAGCCTGAAGTATCTTTCTTGCAACAAATGTGTTACACCTCACACAAAGTATTGCGTGTAGTATTCCGCTTGTGGATACCTCGGTTCCACCAAGTGGGCGTATATATCATTAAAGAAAACATAAACATACAATCTCCTCGTGCGGTGTGTTCAGTATATAGGAATATCAGACTATATACATTCAACTCACATTTAATGTGTCTTGAGGTTTCTCATATCACAAAGGTAATTTTTAGTCAATCCTCCATAAACCATATCCACCGTATCTTCATGTGTTTAGTCATGTACCGCTACGTGGTATACATTTTACGGTCGTCTTCTTCCATCAAGTCCCAATGTCGTTTACCTGTTGCTATGGTATAATAGCATTTAGCACCTGGTGGGAAGCAGGAGAATGAGGATGGCTATGAGCACAGTGAGAATGGGGCTATATTAAAAGAACAGGGGATACCAGGGCCACATCTGCAAAAGAACTGTATGCTGTGGTGGATTTTCCAAACTTTATACTGAGATTGGACTTGCTGATCTCACTAGATGACTAAACTAGGTGGCATAAGTGCCTTATAACTCTGTGATTTTATTGACGTTTCTGAAGTGCTGGATTCTCCCCCAATATTTTTTTTGGGGGGGGGAGGGGGCAGTGTGACATAAGGAAATCTGTGAATGTGGGGTGGTGGATCCTCCTGTAATAAAGCTTAAAGGCTGCTTTATGTGCTGTATTGCAGGAGGTTTTGGAAATGAATTTGTATACTTTTATTAAGAATGACACAATTATCAGAAAAGATGCAACTGGAAAGGAATTCTCAAAACACAGTAAAACAGCAAACAATCCAATCTGACTTGTAAGCAGTTTCTGATAATATGAATATCTTAGAGGGGGACATCTTTCGAAATAAAGTCTCTCACAAGAAAAGTGTCTCTAAAGCCACAGAGTGGGTAGATCAGACCCAAACCTCAATCTTGGAATTATCAATCCCTCAGAATCATTCATTTGCTGGTGATCTGTATATATAAATATAAAATCACTGCTGGTCAGTTTTTCTTCATTTCTTCCGATGCTGCCTGACACTGTGGCAATGGTAGAGGAGCATACAAAAGTTAAAAGGGTGCCTTTTAATATCCCTGCATTATTCAGTCCAAATTGCTGGCAGCAACAGTCTGTTCTTTAGATTGCAGGCCACTGTGTGTCTAGGTCTCCATCTGTGAGGTGGGACCTCCATCCGGGAGCTGGCAGTGTTGGTTCACTGCAGTGTGGTAGCGTTGCTACAGCTTTCTTGCACTGGGTTCCATACTCCCTGGTAATAAAAGAGATCTCTTCCTTCTGGTGTGTGCGTTTTGCCCCTCTTTGGGCTTTTTCTTTGATAAAGAAGGGATGTTGGATAAGTGCTGTGGGAGAGTGATGCGATGTTAGAACTCAAAAGCTTCTCTAATTATAAAAGTGGGAGTCAACAATTTACAACTCTTAATAAAGTAATGGGTCATCTGACTTGAAAGGCATTTCAGTAAAGGGAACTAATTAATTGATCTGTTTAGCTTTCATTATAGTATTTAATTAGAGGAAACGGCAATATTAAGTGGTGAATAGTTTATTAAATAAATGTGATCCTAGCTTAGAGGTAAACTAACTTAAAGGTGCAGTACAAACATTCATAAGCAAGTACATAACATGAGCAAGTCACCTCAAAAAATTTCAGCCAAATTTTTTTTAAAATAAAATGTCAAAGGAAAATATAAAACAATTAAATATTCTTGCAGAGCAGAATACATCATAATAGCAGGAAAACAGCGCTGCCACCACTGGATTGATTGAAGGAGTTAACCAACAACACACAGATAATAAAAAAAAAAAAAAGGTTATAGCTAAAACTATTTATGCAAAAAATCTACAATGCATTTTTAAATTAATAAATAGACAAGAAGGTCAAAGTGATACAAATTAGAATTCTCTAAATGGGGCAATTATTTGGGCACCTTTTGTCAGGTAAGAGCAAGAATAAAGCAGGAATATAAAATAATCCAAATCTATATTCAAACCCTTAAGGATTAGTTTCCAACTCAGATGTATTTTGTTTCCTTAGCTATATTGGCAATATAGGACCATATTCACACTTAAGAATGATTTAGGTTCTTAATTTTACACAAAGAGTAGCAAGGAGATTCCTCTGACACGCAAATGGTTTTCAGCTTCTTAACTGACTTATGAATGCCATAGGATTACCTTATCTTTAGGTTCGTAGTTGTGTGTGTATGGCGGCTATTTAATGGTTCCCTCCACCCAATCTTCTTATCTTCACTCTTACATTTTTCCAGCACAGCACGCCCCTTCATTCTTAAGTCACTACAAACTTTGAGGAAATGGGGATTCAATTCCGTTCTTAAGTCCTATAAAATTTGCGTATGTTAAGTTAGTACGCATGTGCAATATAAAAAGAAAAGTACCGTTTTGATGTTTATCCAAAAAGTGAATCTGGACATTGTGTAGTTATTCCTTTTTGGATGATTCTAGTTTTTAGGCTCCTTTTATTGTGGCCTAAATACTGTAGACTGCAGAGGCATTCCAGAAAAGTAGATTACCCACTTGGTGGCACAATTGACATTTTCTTTAATGGTGAAAACTCTTTTTGTGAAAGTGGAGGTAAATTATTTTTACCATGTGATTTTACATTCAGTACCTCTTTTTGTGCTGTTGGTTTGAGTGCACTTGGGGCAAGCAAATTTTTAAGATTTTGGGGCCATTTATAAATAATCTTAGGTTTTGCAGGAGTATTTCCTTGGGTTTTATATTTAAATAAATGTATTTATGGGCGCTGGATGTATTTAGTTCTATATTTCTACTATTAGCTGCCGTCTAGGGAGGTGGTGCGCTCTCCCCTCTTAATTCAGAGAAATATTCCCTATATATAATATAAAACAATAACTATAAAAAGGACAGCGCTTGAACAATATTAGTGTGGTAATTATATAAATAAAAATAAAAATCTAAGTTTCTAAATTCTAAAGTTTCTAAAGATAGGTGGCTGTAATGAGCTAAATAGACACTGGCAGTAAAAAATTCAAACAATTTATTATACCATATGACAAAAAAGACATGGACCAAGAGTGCTCTATAGTACACCATTTAGATGGAGAACAAATTAATTTGCACTTGAACAATATATCCAAGGAGCAGATAATAAGAAGTGATACGTGTCACTGGAAATGGCAGTCACATTAATATTCCTGTAAAGGATTGTAGTGTACAGATCGGGTATGAGGAATGCTGTGAGGCGAACAATTAACCCACTGGTGTCCGCGTTGGTCACGGATTGATACCCAATAGTATATGGGCAACGGTAAAAAGCCGGTCCCCGCTTTCAGTGGTATACAACTGACGGTACAAGCAAGTAGAAAGTTTGACTTTAGTAGTGTATATCACACTTGATCTTAAATGTCCAATACATAAGTAACTTGAGATACGCTTACGGTACCAGTCCAATCTCTAAGTCCTCTCCGATTCTCCCGTGCTGCAAGTTATGACTCCACAGCTGTTAGTATGTCTTTCTGCTCCAGTCAGGTGGGGAGACACGTGCAGATGGAAACTAACCCGTGGGTGGCCAACCCCGGGTGTTTCTGTGGATCTTATCCTCCCAATCACACTGATTTCTGAACAGACCGATTATCAATATGTGTGTCTGTTAGGAAATAAAAAAGAGCTGCAGTCTCTCTGTCCACAGGTGCACCTGTGGACAGAGAAAAAAGTAAATAAAAAAAAAAGTAAATAAACATTTGAATAAAGATGAAAATAAACAGTCAATCACTTCTCCTGTGTATTTCTTGATGAAGCTAGGTCTTCAGAGAATTGCAACCAAACTAAAAGGTTTCAAGAAAAGTATTTTACATGCAGAAGCATGAGACACCTTAAATGTGAGTGGACTATCTATTTTTTTTTACCTATGGTTAAACATACATACTATACCATTGGAGTGCTGTTTTTGTCATTGCATATAAAATCTGAGGGAAACAAGATTTATCTCCTCTATTAAAAGACCCTATTTAATATAAAAAACATCAAGACATATAGGGCCAGATTCAATTGCCGGCGGTATTTTAAAAAATATTGCGTCGGAAAAAATACGACGCCTTCGCCGGCAATTGAATGCTAAAAATTAGCATATTCAATTTTTTTTTTACGCTGCGCATCGCGTCGGAAAAAATACGACGCCTTCGCCGGTTATTTAGCGTTAAAAATGTGGAAATTCAATAGTTTTTTTTACCGCTGCGCAAAAAGAGCAGGCAGCGAAGAAGAAATTTAACGATATTTCACGATATTTCAGACACTGGCCAATAACCTGTCATTAGCGCCAGGCATTTCCTGCTTTTTTTTTTTTTACCAAGGCACCTACGCAGCGTGGGCATGCTGATGCTTGTAGTTCTACAAGCATCAGCATGCCCTGTTGGGGCACAAAACAGGGCAGCATTAAAAATACGCACCTCTCATAGGGGCGAATTTTTAATTAACGCTATCGCTAAAAAAAAATGGCGTATTTTTAATGCTGCAAAATAATTTGCCCGTTATTTTGCAAAATACGCCAGCGAACGCTTTTAGCTCAATTGAATTGGGCCCATAGAATGTGAGTGCATCCTGATAATTGAATATTTAAGAGTTGATAGCTGGATGCACCTTTGTTTTTGGGTACAAATCTTTTACTGGACACTATCCTGAAGATCCATCCTTTTCGTTTGGTTGTATTTTTTTTATAATATTTCATATTCTCTGTTATTGAACAACATTCGATACTTTGTACATATGGTAGAAATAAGCAGGATCTAACCTCCATACTGTTTATTTCCATATATGTGAGCATTTGTTTTTTAAGTGCTCTGTGTTTTTCGAACTTGTGTTGGGGAGTTCCTGGAGGTTGGGAAGGCAGCTTCTGATCATAACCACTGATTAGTGGGGTATACCTTCTACTCTGCTCATTTCAGTAAGAAGTCTGTTTCTGATGCACTCACTAGTAGATTCTTTAATATATGGTTATATTGTTCTTTAGGTTTGTATCTAAGGACTTCATTAGTATTGTCATCTTTAAGTAAATTCATTGCCTCTGTTCATAATTACCATGCCTTCATCCTTATCGGACAATTTTATGAGAACATTTTTCTATCTTTTTAATTCATTAATGATCTTTCTGTCATCCTTGGTCAGGGTTTTTTGATAGACTTTGGTTTTCGGGTTAGACAGATCCTCCTCTACTCTATTGAAATGCTTCTATAAAAGGGCCTTTTAAGTGTGCCGGATAGAACTTGGATTGTTTTTGTGGAGTGATGTGTGTATGTGTTAATCCTTCTGGTTTATTTTGGCTCTTGGGTACTTCCAGTTTTTCGTTTCGATCTTTCATAAAGAATAGTTTGAGGGTAAGATTCCTCACAAATATATGCAGTTCTAAAAATGTCTTGAATTTGAGTGGTTTGCTTGGAGCAAATTTGAATCCTTAGTGAGTATTTATTTTTGTGATTTGAAGAGGAGTTGCCCACTAAGTTTAAAATACCTTCATCTTTTATTTCCGCTGTTTTGGTGTGGTACCTATCCTTATTGCCTCCTCCTCTTTGTCCTTTATGTCTTTTATTCTTTGTTTTCTTTTTGTACTTATAGCTTTGGGGGTACTTTTACTCATGGGATGAGAATGTACTTTGGATGCAGATTTGGTTTCGGAATCATGCTTATTAGTGTTGGAGGCATTAACTGAGAATTATATAAAAAAAAACTTGTATACATGTTCTTATTGACTTTATGGCTTGAGCAACAACCATGCTAGAGTTGTTTCACGTATTCAAGGCATATTTAATTTCACGCTAATATGCATAATCTTGGAATACATGTTTGAATTATAGTTTAATGGAAGATAGAAAACAAACAAATTAAATCTGTCTGTGTATTCCTGAAAAATACCAAAAATTAAAAAAAATAGGATAATGAGATGGATTAGAAGTCTTACATTTTTGGACACACAGAAGGGGCAGAAATAGAGGCTGGACACATATACAAAGGGGCAGAAGTGGATGGCTGGTCACATACTAGAACTTGGAATTAAATGGTTGGACGCATACATATCTTTTTATTGAGGGGGGGACGAAGACAAAAATATTCCGCCCTGTCTGGCCCCGCTGGGTCTAGAAACGGCTATGATTACCATTCCATAATTCATGTACTCAAAGGTGGGCAGTATGAAGAATTACAATGTACAATACATGCATGACTGACCGCATACTGATCCAACCCACTGTCGTTTTAACCTAATGCATGAATTAAAACCCGTAAGGTCTGTTATAGGCTTTGAAAGCATGTTCATGTTGGGGGAGTACTTAATTGTGTGTCTGTACAGATGTATGGCCACAGTAGAATATGGTAGTGGATTCCCATGAGTCATGCATTCTGCACTTTGAGTGCAGCAAAATGGTATCTTTGGATATAGTCCATAATTGTGTTACTCAACA
The DNA here is from genome assembly GCA_011038615.1 of Limnodynastes dumerilii. Classification (NCBI taxonomy): domain Eukaryota; kingdom Metazoa; phylum Chordata; class Amphibia; order Anura; family Limnodynastidae; genus Limnodynastes; species Limnodynastes dumerilii. The sequence continues at coordinate 58,257 of WWET01003340.1, read as the reverse complement.
ATTGGTTGTAATTGTAATGGCTACATTTATTATGATAAAAAGGAATAAGGTGGATCTTCAGAAAAGTGTCAGAAATAACAATTAATAAACTACCAATTTTGTCCTTGGTGTGGAAGAAAACCCCTTCCCCTCACAGGCATGGATACAGGGAAATAAATGAGATAAAAATAAATTTCTATCTGACAGTTCCCACTGGATCCAGCGCTTTAAGGGTCCACCTCCTTATTCATTTTTATTAGTCTTTTCTGGGGGATTGGGACATCCCCTGGAGATGGTCTTCAGCAACATAGGGATAGAGTGCTTATTTTCCTCTATCCATGCCTTTATTATTTACATTTATGATGTGTAGGTTGCCACCTCCTTTTGCTTTGGTTGGTATTGACCACTGAGAATAAAACAGAATCATACAACATTTATATGTAAATTTACATTTGTAAATGAAGCCGGTCAACCCTATAAAATCCCATAAGGCCATGCAGTGAGGTAATGCAAACTCCTGCTCTCTTGGAATACTTCATTTAATGTAGAAATATGTTTAATTTAAATATGTTTTGTGTAATTGTACTGCCTTTTTCCACAGGTTGCAAATTAATTCTGGAGTGCAGCTCCACAGAAAACAGACTGAACACCCACCCCCAGTGTCATCAGCAACATGGATTACCAAGGGATTACTGCAAGGAGGGAGACAGACTAATAAGGGGAGGGGGTAAAGAGCAGCAAGACATTGTATGCTCCCCTCACTCTGGAGGTTTGGAGGAGGGGAGGCTTTCGCTGTAAACAGTCCCTGATTTATTAATAACTGATTTACAGACATTTTTATTTACCATGTGGAGACATTTTTAATAGGATTTCTGTGCTTACCTGTCTGACGTTTTCCATCATCCTTAAAATTCTTCAGTCATTCCTGTATATATTTCTCCCATTGCCTGCTAGTGCTGTGTGGGGATATGCTGTACCCCTTAGTTCTATCCTTCCATCTTCACGATGCCTGCAGGAACTGTCAAGTCATTCAAACCCAGCAAGTATATCCCTGTGGCTGCTGCAACAATATTTCTAGTGGGATCTACAACACTTTTCTTCGCTTTCACGTAAGTCTTGGAAATAATAAGTGGCTACTCAAAAGTAATCCTTCTTTTATAACTATTTAAGTGTAACTGAATTCTGCTTACCTTTCTTACCCAAACAGATAGCTATTACTTTCTTTATTATCTAAATATAAACCATAATGTAAATAGACCCGCAGTTTTTTTTTTATTACTAATGGCTTAGTTATTTTATGTAAATTTAAAACATGACCCTGTTTCTTTTCATGTCTTTCCTCTTCTCTTCCATTTTTATAGCTGTCTAACACCCCATCTGTCCTTTTAATTCTGTCCCAGTTTTTGGGATTAGTTCGTATATACAAACCATCTAAAGAGATTACATCAGTCTGAACCTAGTGATATATCCATGTTATGCCTGACTATTCAATAAAAATAATAGAGAAACTTCACATGTGAAGATAAGAAGATTGACTACCATTTTACTTAGTTGTAAGAAAATATTTTAATAGATTATCAGTTCTAAAAATCTCTAAACATACAATTCCTACTTTGTCATCACAGAAGTAAATTAACCTTCCTTTTCTTTCTCCTTCTATTTTCCAGAAGAATCTGTTCATGTAAATAACATTTAAACATTTTATATATTCCCAGTGTAGTTATTTCCCGCAGCTTGCCCGAGTTTATTTGTCTGGAGGTGTAGCCGGCCAGCAGCAGGTGTTTCTAAAAACTATTTGAACTTCAATTCAACCAGATTACTTTAAAAGTTGGGATCTGGCTAGCGTTTCACTCTATAGGGAGTTCTCATGCAAATGATCGTCTAGAAAAGGAATTAAATATGAAAAATGGATATTTGTAAAATAATATATAGATTGCCTGTTGGATTTTATCGTGTTCCTCCCTCTTTTGAAGCTTTTTACTTTTTAAAAACTTTAAATAACTTTAAATAAATCCCATTTTATCCTTCATTTAATAATGGCTTCTGAATGTTTCTCTAGAATTCAGAAATACAATTTCTAGATAAATAATGTTATATGTTTGATTTATTTGAAATTTTCTATGCTAGCAAGCTATTCTTTGTACTGATGTTACCAGTATAGTTTATACATTTGGTGGTCTTACTTTTCACTTTGTCACAAACTTACTCAAAACTTGTCTACACAGATGCCCTTGGCTCAATGTGGAGGTGTCCCCTGCGCTTCCTGCTTATAACGCTGTAATGTTTCTGTTTGTTTTGGCCAATTTCAGCATGGCCACATTCATGGACCCTGGAATATTCCCACGAGGTAAGTACTACTCAAATTTATGTAGAGAAAAGCTATTTCAGAAAGCACTGTATTACATGATATTTAAGTACTTTGCCAATATTTCCATAGCTGAAGAAGATGAAGATAAAGAGGATGATTTCCGGGCTCCTTTGTACAAGACTGTGGAAGTAAGAGGAGTACAGGTTCGAATGAAATGGTGTTCGACATGCCGATTTTACAGGCCTCCGCGCTGTTCTCATTGTAGTGTGTGTGACAACTGTGTGGAGGTGAGTTATACATTGTCTTGACATGTATTTGTAGTAATTTTAAAGGTATATAGTGTGTATAGTTTTTTTTATGTATAGAACATATTCAGAAAATGACTGACTAGTTTAACTAATGAGCGACCAAATTAAAGTCTAATTTCATGATCTGACAAATAGTAAATATGCTGTTAGTTCTGTGAAGTCCTAATTTATCCTGTCAGATTAGTGTTTAACATAAACAGACTTTTTTCAAAATATGTCAGTTATAGGTAGTTTGCACTACATTATAAAAAGAATTGTACATTTTAAATGACAAACCAGGTTTTGGTAGCATGCAACCTAAAGATGGGGAGGGGGAATCGGAGCTCAGAAACACTTATGTTACTACAATAAGTAATTAACAGTGCTGGTTTCGGTGTTTGTAAAACCCCAATTTCAAATCAGTTTGGTACCAGAAACATAAAAACACATGTCATAAAAACATGTAATAACATAGGACCGGATTCACAACACCGCATTTTTTTTTAGTTACGTGCCTGGTAACCGTTTTTAGCTACTATGCGTGCAGCCACTCCCTGCTTGGAACGATAATCATTCTAGTGTATTGCCAGCTTTTTTTAAATGGCTCAACATATATTTCAGGCATTCCTATCTAGCCTCTATTGGTCATTTGATTCCTGAATGATGAACCACCAGATAAATAAACAGCAGCTCAAGTTAGGTAGCTCTTGACTCCATCAACAGAATGGCAGAAAACATCCTTCATGGACAATTTAAATAGCATTTTTTTATGTTAATCACTCTTTAAATAAGGTGCAATATAGGGCAAGAATGGCATGTTATAATATACAATTTATTAAATCTGGAAGGCTACCTTAAAATTATCAATAATTATTTAATCAATAGATGATAATGAGCTGGATCCAGACTTAAGGAAGTGCTTGAACTTAGTTACTCCTGAGCTAAACCATGTTGATTGCAGGGGAAGTCAAGTTAATTGTATTCTTTGCATTCAGGGATATATCTTTTTTACTGCACACAGAAACTGACCAGCTTTACTATCACACTGTTCTTTAGACTTGGGATAGGAAACATCACCTCTCAACTCTAATACTGTTTACAACAGATGAAATATGACTCCCCTGCAATCAACATGGTTTAGCGCAGGAGTAACTAAGTTCGAGCACTTACTTGAGCCTGGATCCAGCCCAATATTCCTAAACACATTTTTAATAAAGTGTAATGTGATAATAAATGATAGGGGTACATTTACTATTGATTTTGTAAAAATCGCTATTTTTGTCAATATTTTTTGATTTGCTAAGGCCAAATCGCTCTAAAATCATCAAAAATTCTTCCTTTTCAAAATTGCCTTTTGGAGGATCGCCATGGCGATTTTGAAAATGAAATATATATTAATTTCTTGATTTGCTTAGTAAAACCCTGGCCTTAAAGAAACAACATTAAAATGCGCCTGCTGTGAGTTTCGCTTTGAAGTAAAGCGACACTCACTTTACAAAAAAAAACACATTTAAAATTGAAAAATAAAAATGCTTAAAACGTGTATTTATTTATTTTTTTTTTTTAAAGTATACTGCGGCATGCTCTTAACTCATAGCATACTGGCGTATATAGTACTAGAAGGCACAGCATGCCCATATATTTTAAGGCATGCTGTACCTTTTAGTACCAGAGTTCCGTCAGAGGTTATAATAGGGGACCAATATTGCCATGTAGTCATTAGCCGGAGGGACGCCACAGGATCTGCACCGTTACTAGTGAACCAGGATAATGAAGAAGCTGGCCAGGAACAATCTCTGCAATCAAGAATGAAGACTGCAGACCAGTGAGTATAACCTTTATTAATATTATTTTAATAAATCTGTACACCAATGTTTATTAATGAATTTTAGAATATTGGGCCGCATTAATTAAAAAAATGTCAAGGCACAGTATTTAGTTATATGTGGCCACGATAAGTCTTTTCAAATCAGTTGGGCCACACTGTTACTATGCTTTTCATTCTATATCGGGGCAAACCGTAATTATTTCATTTTATCTTGGCAAACAATCATTATTTCATTCTATCGGGCAAACGATAATTATTTCATTTTATCGGGGCAAACAGTAATTTTTTCATTTTATCTTGGCACACAGTAATTATGTTTCTCTATCGGAGCACAATATTAATATTTAATATTGGGGCACAATATTAATATTTATATATGAGCACACTATTACTATCTCTAGGGACACAATATATATTTGTTTATATCGGGACACACTGTTAAAAATGGCTTTGGGACACATTGTTTATGCGACGGCATGCTATTAACCCTTAGCATGCTGACGCTTATGGTACTAAAAGGGACAGCATGCCTTGAAACACATGGGCATCTTGTGCCTTCTAGTACTATATGAGCCAGCATGTTATTGGTTAATAGCATGCCACAGTATAGTATTTTAACCCTTACATAACGGTTTTTAATATGATTTTTTTTCTTAAAAATATTTTTTGTTTTACTAAGGGGCAGGGTGTGTGGTGATCTTTGATGAGAATTCACCGTGAATTAAAGCTAAATCGTGGCAAATGAACCCTTCAAAAATCGCCACACACTGCTGTCGACTATAAATTGCAGCCAAAATCACCTCTTAGTAAATCTAGCCCTTAGAGTACATAATCTACATACATAGGGATTTTTCACATACATAAAGTTTATTTAATTAATAGCAAACAATCCGTCTAGTCCAGGGACATTAAGATTTACATCAATTGCCGCATACATAATATAACTAATAGCAACGTTCAATCTACTCCAGAGACATTAAGATTTACATTATATATATTTTTTATTATTATTATGATATATTTGTACTATTAACCACAGGGTTTTTTATTAACAGATACTGTTCATTCTGGCCCTTATTGTGTCCAGGGTAAAATTCCAATAAGTTTGCACAGTTTTCGAAATCGGTCCCCACCCCTTGTCTTAGGGCTGTGTTTTAGACTGTCCACACAGCTATTCTAGAACTCAGTAATGTCTTGGCACACTGTGATTCTGCACTTTGTTAATTATACTCTGCAGTGTGCCATAAATATGATTTTGAGGGACTAGTGGTCTGCTCTACATATACCAGGTTACAGGGACAAATTAATGCATAAATAACAAGATACATTGCAGTTTATAAAGCCCTGTATCACAAATGAAAGTGGTCGTAATTGGAAATTATATATTTTGTTAATATGAAAATCACATGTTGTACATCTTGTATTTCCTCATTAAAAACAGCCCTGTTGTTTTGGGGGTGACCAAGAAACAATTTGCTGATTATTAACCATCTTTATCTCAAACTTCAGTTTCCTTGTCCTCAATTATGTCAGCCCACTTCCGGGTATTGTATCCCTTCCTGGAGCCAGACAGGAACAAAGAAGACACCGGCAGTATAAGAGCCCACCCCTTCCTGAGCCCAGTGTCTTTTTTTTTATTCCTGTCGGAGCCAGGGAGGGATAGTAGTTAGGGAATTTAGTACTTCTGGTAGGAAGGTGCATCAGCTGCAACAGTAGTTGTTCTGTCCCTCCACCGGTGCTTCGGTATTTAGGCGGCGGGACGAGGTGAAAGGCCGGCCTCACATGCGTCTGGGAAGAGCACATGACTCCTAGTGCTCGCCCCTATTCCATTGAGGGCGAGTAGAGGAGGAGCGACACGTTGGTCGGCGTCCGCAACATGGACGCCGCCATTTTGTTGTATCCTGCGTTCATCCGAAGGAAAGAGGGTGCCGGTGACGTCACAGTACTGCGCCGTTAAAAGGAAGGCGCTGCACGTGGATCTTTGATCCATTTTCAAACAAGCTGGGAATTCTTTCTACTTGCAAGGATCCACAGATTGAAGAAGTTCCACAGCAGGTAGAATGACTTCTTTTTTTCATACCAGGATTTTTTCTATTCATCTATTTACTGTGATTTATGCTCTATTAGCCAATTTCAAGCTGCAGGAGCAGATTAATCGTTGTAGTGCATACTATATTCAGCAAGCGTCTGTGTACAAGTCTGCAGGTATGCCTTGTTTTTTTTCTTCTCCATATTGGGAATGACTATGGAAATTTAATAGTGTTACTGCAATGTCTGTGCATAGTGCTGCAGAAGATAAACGACCTCCGTCACGAAAGTCAGGGTAAGCTCAGCTCTTTTAGAATTGTTGGTAATGTTTGTTAGTAAGTTAGCTAGTGTTTTACTTTTGTAGGTCGGAAACAAGTAAAGAACCATCGTTAAAATCTAAATACAAAAAGAAACATCTGGAGAAATGTACTCTGTTACGTGCAACTTGCTGCAGAGAATAAAGGTTTAACTTGCCCGGCATGTGATAACAAGCAGCAACATCAACCTTCAGCACAAATACTGGAACTAGTTAACCTGGTAAAAGCGTCACTATCAAAAACCTTTGTGACTAAGGAAGACCTTAGAAAATTTTAGCTAAAAAGGTCAAGACCTATCGCTAGTGACGTATCGGATGAATCGGAATACGAGCAGGAGGCAGCTGTTTCAGATGTATCTGATGAAGTAACATCCAAACCTAAGGCTGAAGAAGCGTTTAACACGAGTTAGTGGATGAACTACTGAAATTAATTTATAAAGCGCTCAAAATCGAGGAAGACAAAAAGGATACTAAATTACAGGATCTGTTATTTATGGAAACAAAAAAACAAGAAAGATTCTTCCCTTTGTCTCAACCCCTATTGGATACAATTACGGACAAATGGAAGCACCCAGATAAAAGATGGTCATCCTCAGCACACTAGAGTAACATGTATCCTTTTCCCAAAGAGGAGGTTAAAAAGTGGGAAGACCCGCCTACGGTGGACGCGGCTATATCCAGAATAGCCAGGAAGACAACAATACCGTTGGATGACGTATCAGCATTTAAAGATGCTATGGATAAAAAAATAGAAATCGGCTTAAAAAAACAACATGGCAGGAGCATCTTTAAAGGCGGCAGCAGCAACATGACCAGAAGTTTGTGCAATTCTCTGGAGAATGACATCTTGGATGGCGTAAAAAGGGAAGAGTTGCTAAAACAACTTCACAATATACAGCTAGCTGTGGACTTTACGTGTGAGGCCTCCATGGACTCGATAAGAATGGCAGCTAAATCAGGAGCAACAGCAACAGTCGCCAGAAGGGCCTTGTGGCTAAAACCCTGGATGGCAGATGCACATTCTAAAAATAAATTGTTAACCTTGCCATTCCAGGGAGAGTTTCTGTTCAGCCAAAGATTGGACGATATTATATCCAAACTGTCTGGAGGGAAATCAACATGGCTGCCTCAGGAGAAAACCAAGAGAAGTTACTACAACCGGCCGACTGAAGGTTTTAGTTCAGACTACAGGGAGGCTAAACAATACAGACCCGGAAGAGGGTTCAGGAGAGGCCAGTATTTTTTCTTCCAGAGCTAACTTTCGAGGCCAAAGAGGCTGAGAGATCAGGTCAACGCTAAAGCAAATGTCTCAATGATGTTCCACCAGGGGGGAGGCTCACAAAGTTTTATCCAACATGGGAGGATTCTATTACAGACAAATGAGTACTGACCATAATACAGTCAGGTCACAAAATAGAGTTTCAAGAACACCCGGGTCAGATGTTTACGAAAACTCTAGTTCCAGAAAATCCGGAAGAAAGGAGGGCCTTGGAAGAAAGTCTACTGTTAATGTGTCAACAGAAAGTAGTCATAAAAGTTCCGAAGAAAGAGAGATTCAAAGGATTCTATTTTTCGAATTTTTTTTTATTTATTTATTTATTTTTTTTATTGTGACCAAAGCGACAGGCAGATTTCGAACTATTCTAGACCTCCGGAATCTAAACAAGTACATTCACGTCCGCTCATTCAAGATGGAATCTGTAAAGTCTGTAATAATGAATCTACATCAAGGCATGTTTTTAACATCCATCGATCTAAAGGATGCCTACTTGCATTGTGTGACCCACCCAAAAATTTTAAGGTTCAGCGTATTCAGAGAACACTTCCAATTTACAGCACTTCCATTCGAACTGGCTACCTCTCCAAGGACATTTTTAAAAGTCCTAATCACCCTAATAGAGAAAATAAGGCTACAGAATATACCAATATGGCCATACCTAGACAACCTCCTGATTGTGGCAAGTTCAGAAGAGGAATCGCGCAGGTTCACAAGTGTGGTTATATACATACTGGAAGAACACGGTTGGTTAATCAACCTAGCCAAAAGTCACCTAGAACCAACCATGAAAATCAAATATTTAGGAGTTCTAATAAACACAAAAGAAATGACAATAAGTCTTACGCAAGACAGGATTACCAAATTAATTTTACAAGTACAGGGCATACAAGCCAAACGTCATGCGTCTCCGGGTGTTGGGAATTATGGCAGCAGCCCTGGAAACTCTACCTTGGTCAAGAGCCCACATGAGACCTCTGCAGGTAAGTTTCTTAATGCAATCGAACAAAAATCCCAAAAATGCACTACAGAAGATAACATTGTCACCAGATATAAGAAGATTTCTAAACTGGTGGACAGACAAAAAAAAGGCTTCAGCAGGGAAACTCGTTTGCACCAGTACGTCCAACTGTAATCACAACAGACGCCAGCGGAACCGGCTGGGGTGCAGTGTGCAATCACGAGTTGATTCAAGGTCGGTAGCACAAGACCAAGATACAGGTGCACTCCAATCTCAAAGAATTTATGGCGGTGACAGAAGCTCTAAGAAGGTTGCAGCCGCAGATAGAAGGTCAAGCAGTAATTATTCAAACAGACAATACTGCCGTAGTGACCCACATAAACAAACAAGGAGGGACGAGAAGTGCGCTAATGGCAGCAGAAACAAAAAATATCATGGAGTGGACCGAAAAGCATCTGTTGAAACTTTCAGCGGTCTACATTGCAGCAAACACCAATATCACAGCAGGCTTGTTAAGACGGCATTCAATCCATCAAGGCGAGTGGCAGCTGAACAAAATAGTCTTCAACAGACCTGAAATCCGCAAACCAATAGCCCCCCTGGGACCTAAGCTTGGTGCTGGATGTTCTGACAAGTTCACCTTTTGAACCCCTGTCTGAAATTAACCTCCTACTACTGAACTTGAGTCACATTTTTAGTAGCAATCACGTCCGCAAGACGGATATCGGAATTGCAGGCTCTCTGGGCTAAGGAGCCGTATACTAACTTTTTACCCAACGAAGTAGTGCTAAGGACTAACCCCAACTTTTTACCCAAAGTTGTTACAAAATTTCATTTGAATCAAGAAATTTGTCTTCCATCTCTGTGTCCCAATCCAAGTTATGCTAGAGAAGAAAACTGTCATACTTTGGATCTGGTGAGGGCCTGGTCAATCTACATCCAGAGGATTAGGAAAACAGATCAGCTTTTTGTCCTGTCTGAAGGGACTAGAAAGGGGTGTGCAGCCTCAAAAAGTACGTTGGCTAGGTGGATAAAGTCATGTATAACCAAAGCGTATGAAGTAAGTACGTAGACAAATTCCACCGGTAGGACTCAAAGCTCATTTAACCCGAGCTGTGGCCACTTCTTGGGCTGAAAAAGAAGCAGCCTCTATATCAGAGATATGTAAAGCGGCTGGATGGACATCGTTTAATACATTCTGTAATCATTATAGAGTGGATGTACTATCCTCTGCGGAGGCTAGTATTGGTAGGCGAGTGTTAAGCGCAGTGGTTTAACTTCGTCTAGATAATTATTAGTTAACTTATTATTATTATTATTATTTTGTCTGCCCTCCCTATTAGGTCTACTGTTTTGGTATGACCCGGAAGTGGGCTGACATGATTGAGGACAAGGAAACAACAGATTATTCACCTGTTAATATGGTTTCTTTGACTCCATCATGTCAGCACCTGCTTCCCATCCCTATGATATATGTATATACAGTAACTGTGTTTTATTTTATCTTTTGAAGTAGGAAGACACTGGGCTCAGGAAGGGGTGGTCTCTTATACTGCCGGTGTCTTCTTTATTCCTGTCTGGCTCTAGGGAGGGATACAATACCCGGAAGTGGGCTGACATGATGGAGTCAAGGAAACCATATTGACAGGTGAATAATCTGTTGTTTTTTTTAAAAATAATTTTTGGTGCCTTAGGTAGAATGGATCTCCGCATGGAATCCTGCTTTAAAATTGGTTGGTTCTCCAGGATAATAATCCTAATCTGTGTAGAATGTTTATAACATTTTGGAATAAATTATATATAACTTCTCATTAGCTTCTTCCTCTAGTATTCAATAATTCCTCTGCTTATTCCGAAAATATTCTTTCTGAGGAACCATTGCGTTTTAGTTGGTTAATTGATCCTTTGGACTATTTGTACATCAGCTACGTAAATGAGAAGTCTTAAAATGTAAAATAGTAGGGGCATCCACTTTCTTTTTGTACGTAGAGGTAGTGATTACTGAATCTTGTGCATCCATCTCTGTTTTATTAATTTTGTGAGTAACTTTAAATTGTAATTGTTGCGGTTCAGTGACGTTACAAAATTCTGTGCTTTTATTCACATCCACCCCTAATAATAAATAAGTTGACTATGAAATGGCCATAGAGGACCTGGACCTACCAGAACTCACTACCCTACACATGTTGGTCTTCAAACTCGCATAGCTTGGGGCGAAGCAGCTATTGCCGTTACCTGTAAATAATATACTATATATCCTCAAAATAATTGTGTGATAAAATGAATTTAATAGTGGATGCAATTAATTCTTACTCCCATTGGGCCTGATCCGTAAGCGTAAAAGCGGTCATTTGTACTTACTGCGCATGCACAGTGCAGATGTTACGCAGTGAAACGCTGAGCGTATGGGTCTTGAGTGTACCAGCTTCGTAACAACGCATGAAGGAGGGGTGCCAAACATATGAAACCCATAATTACGCTTTGAGGGTAGGGTGAGTCATCTAAATCATACAGTATGGGCGTGCTAAGCGTAGTAACTACGCAAGGAGCCTACGGACACCTGCTGTTATGCTCTGAAAAGTTAGGGTAGGGTTTGGTCGGCGTAAGACGGCTTAAATACGGACGACCGAGGGGAGTGCTTCGTAGGTACGCTTGCGTAAATACGCTATGCACAATGGCATTTCATGAGCGTAGGTCTGGATCAGGCCCATTATATGACTTTTTTGCAGGGCGGATTGAATCGTCTTCAAACCTTTTTTTAAGGGGTTATATTATGGGTTATATTACTATAAAGTGATATAAACAAGCAGTGAGGATCCAATTTCACATTTGATAATAAAGAAAGTAAATGTGTAGAATCTTGAAGGTCGGATCTAAGTGATTTTACAAGTGACTGTAAATATAAATCAACGTAATGTGATAAGGAGGTTAAAGACCCAATTCCTGAAATTATAGTGGAGAAATAAAAATTTTGTGCAATTTAGGTAAATTCTAATAAAGTGACGGAATGGTGAAAATAAAAAGTAATATTCGGCTTTGGAAAATATATCATCCGCCCTTGCACTTTAAAAAAATGTTTTTTTAATAAAATTTCTACACAGTTTAGGAATATTATCCTAGAGAACTATCCACTTTTACAGCAGGATTCCACGCTGAGATCTACCTAAGGCCCCAAAAGTTAAAGAACGTTAATAATCAACAAACTTGGTTACTCCCTAAACAACAAGACTGTTTTAAATGTGAAAATGTGCAAAATATTCAACGTGTGATTGTATTGTTAACAGAATTTCCACTTTCATTTGTTATATGGGGCTTTATGAACTGCAATGTATCTTTTGTTATTGATGCATTAATTTGTCCCTGTAATCTGGTATATGTAGTGCGGAGCACTAGGTCTCTCAAAATAAATAATCCGACGTTTCCACTTCCATTTGTTATATGGGGCTTTATGAACTGCAATGTATCTTTTGTTATTGATGCATTAATTTGTCCCTGTAATCTGGTATATGTAGTGCGGAGCACTAGGTCTCTCAAAATACCATTTCTTATCTTAGAACCCTTTGGGACACTGCGAAGGTGGGTTGGACAAGGTGCTTTGGAGCTGGGCACTAGACCGTTAAAACTGTTGAATGAGAAGCTCTTCCCCTCCAACCCCCTCAGAGACTCGGTATAGTTCTAGTGTTTGTTGGAATTGGGTGCTTTTGCTGGAAGCTCTTAGCTTCCAGCATTAATAGGGTTTTAATAGCCTTTTAATTTACTTTTTATTGCTAACTTTTCAAGTTTTGCCGGCTACCGCTTGGAGGTAGAGCTGCAGTCACAGCCCTGACTCTCTCAGTTCAGCAGTGCTTATGGCAGCCGAGTGGGAGTGCAGAGCCTGTCTGCTTCTGTTCTCCTTTCCCGGGTCCCCCAAATACAGGACGCTTCTTCCGGTGGCCTGGGGGGCAGGCTGGGCTTCAGTAGCTCTTTTGTTTGCCCCTAGAATGCTGGATTGTGATGTCTGCCCCCTTCCAAATGGCTGCAGCCACCAGACGGATGCATTTGTGAGCTACCTTTGTTACTGTGGACGGTGGCAATTTCCCTGGCCATGGATTGTGGAATTGGGACCATGGAGCATAGACTGGGGCACCTAAACAGAAAAAGAGAGGGGACCCTGTTCAAGTCCGGATAAGGCTATTTTTCCTGGGTACCTGGGGGAAGGACTGAAAGCACCCCAAACAATTGATGTAAATTTTAATCTCCACAGCGTAGATTAATTGATATTAATTTTAGGTATTAGACAACTCTCTATGTATGTAGATTATGCACTCTGGGGGCCAGATTTACAAAGCTGCGGGAAAGAAAAAGTGTAAATGTTGCCCATGGCAACCATTCAGATTTCAACTGACATTCTCTAGTATGTATAGAATAAGGAGAAAAATATACCGCACAGAGATCCGTAATTTTATCCAAAATTGCAGATAAGCTATTTATCAGTCTTAGTTGGAATAGAAACGGGTGCATTCAGTGGCAAAAATGTATTCAAACAATATTATGCAGACCCCTGCATGAAAGCGCCACTTATATACTGCACACCAATGGATTATAAAGTAACTTTTATTAAATGCTAATTAAAAAGTTCCCAGGCGAAAAAATGTAAGACACATTAAAAAAGCAAGATCACAATTCCTGTGCCTAATAGCATTATTGCACAGATATTAAAAACCCAGTACACAGTCTCCAGTCCATATAACTCCGTTACTCACCCCCTCCTGTCTACACACACCAGTCAGTTAATTACCTCCTTCATGCAGGTGTCTCTCCTGTTCCTTGCATAATATTATTCTCTAGTATGTAATAGGAAAGTGAGAGCTAGAATCTGATTGGTTGTTATGGGCAACATCTCCACTTTTCCTCTCCTGCAGCTTAGTAAATCTGGCTCTAAGAGTAATCATTTAATATTCTCATCATGCTTTATTAAAAATGTGTTTGGGAAAATTATTACGTATTGATTAAAAAATGTTTTGTTCATTTTAAAGTAGCCTTCCTGGTTTAATAAATTGTGTATTATAACGTGCCATTCTTGGCATATATTGCACCTTATTTAAAGAACAATTAACATGAATAATTGAAGGATGTTTTCTGGAACTTTGTTGATGGACTCAATACTTGCCTATCTTGAGTTGCTGTTTATTTATCTGGTTGTTCGCTGTTCAGGGATCAAATGCCTGTGGTGGTCCATAAGAGTGGATTGTGCATTGCAGTTACATACAGTCTCGAACCCTTTCCATCAGTTTTGCACATTAACACCTAAGTATGTAGGAACATAGCAGAATCTACATATGATGATGATTCTGAACGTATTTTTGGCATGTGCAGTGTGCGTAATAAAAAAAAAAAAATATTTAATGGACATAACTGAGAATAAGCCTCAGTGTATGCAGTGTAAACAAAGTAAAAAAAACAAAACAAACAACAGAATGATGGCTGCTTGTGTGTGGTCAGGTAGTACAAGGATACACGGACAGGGGCAATAACCAAACAGATGTAATGAAGACATTGACCTGTCACCTGCAACTTAATGACACATGTAGAGTGTGTAGAATCTCTCTGCGTTTCCACTCTGATGCGTCACCTAATTTTTCCAAATAATTGTCAATCCCTGAAGTATGATTATAGTGTGTGTGTGTGTGTGTGTCTATATGTTGCTTAGTACACTGTTTAGTATAACCATCTTCAAGTTCTACATGTTGCATAGTAGAATTTCTGAAATTGAGATGTTTAAAAAAAAAAAATTGGATGCGGATGCTCTTACTGTTGAAATATTGAAAAGGTAACTGTAAAACAATAGAATTTTATTTCTAATTCTAGGTTAAATGTAACGGCACCTTCTTAGTTTTGTAAACAAGAGATGAATGGATCGGATTATGTGAAATCGGACAGATCCAAATTTTGAAATGGCTTGGTTCTTACCTCGAAATTCAGAATTGAAATCGAGGCAAAACAGCATTTTCCATGAAATGTTGAATCTTACATTTTTAGATTCTCCAGAAGGAGATCTTTCGTGATTTGGCAGAACATTTATGATTGGAAGTACAGAATAACTGTTCTTGCGTGTTTTGGAGGCTTAATAAGGCACTACCTTGTGATTTTGGAGCCATTTTAGCCGAAAAAATGTAGGGGAACAATTGTCTGCAGCT
Source organism: Limnodynastes dumerilii (assembly GCA_011038615.1). Lineage (NCBI taxonomy): Eukaryota > Metazoa > Chordata > Amphibia > Anura > Limnodynastidae > Limnodynastes > Limnodynastes dumerilii. The sequence goes on along the minus strand of WWET01003340.1, from coordinate 43,098 downwards.
GTGCTTAGTGATATCTATTCACTTTTGTGGGGTAGTGCGAATTTGAAGCCATAGAAACCAACAGCCCTTATTAGAGCTCTATTACATAAAAACAAAATAGTTGCAGTGCACACTGCACATTGGGCCGGATCCAGAACTACGTCCGTCTTCCATAGACGGACGTAATTCACTGAACAATAGCTACTGCGCATGTGTAGTAGCTATTGTACGTAATCTGCATATCGTTTCGATACATAGATTGCGTATATGCGGTCTTTTAGACCGCACACATTAAAAACTCATATAAAACAAAGATACATATACTGGGTGCATAACAGTCAATGTGAATACAGTTCCTTCTGATCAGTTTCTTTATTCTCCTTTCAATTCTGTAGATTATTCTTTCTCCTCACTGTTCCTGAGAAGGTCCCTCCTTGATACAAAGCTGTCTATCAATAGGGTTCTCCTCAAAACAGAAACAGAATATTTCCTTGTGTGTCTCAGTTTTATAGCTATAATCAATATAAATTCTTTTGATCTACTCACACTTAGGTTTATTCATTCGAGCATCTCATAATGTTCTTTTCTTTTCTTCCGAATTTCTTTCTTTCAAGTCTCAACACGTCCCGTTCATAGAGCAAAACAGAAATACAAAATATAGTGTGATATCGCCACTTACTGGTGTAATCTTTTGACACATTTTATATCTGCTCACACTTTCCTATTGAAAATCCTCGCATTGAAAAATATCTTTTTTGCTCCTCTCAGTTCTTTTTCCCGATCTCTGTATCACTTCTTTTTCTCAGATATTAACTCCTTCTTTTTCTCCCCTTTTCTGAGGTTCTGCAGGTCAATGACTCATCCGGAGTTGTAAGAAGGAAAACGACAGGATCTCATGCAACACCGTTATGCACAGGTAAGATTCAATAGATGAGGTTATACTCACACTTTTTATCTTCTCCACACAATATATTCAATTAAATTTCTCTCTGTCTTATGATCTCTTTCTAGGAACCTCCAGATCTGCATTCATCTATTGCCTCTGTCTTGCCGTTTTTTCCTTTATGAATGTCCTTTTTGAGGCGATAGGTGAATGCAGATCTGGAGGTTCCTAGAAAGAGATCATAAAACAGAGAGAAATTTAATTGAATACATTCTGTGGAGAAGATAAAAAGTATGAGTATAACCTCATCTATTGAATCTTACCTGCGCATAATGGTGCTGCATGAGATCCTGTCGTTTTCCTTCTTGATAGATGGCTTTGTATCAAAGAAGGACCTTCTCAGGAACAGTGAGGAGAAAGAATAATCTACAGAATTGGAAGGAGAATAAAGAAACTGATTAGAAGCAACTGTATTCACATTGACTGTTATGCGCCCGATATTTGTATCTTTGTTTTATATTTGTAGATCTTTGTAGTAGAGTTTTTCTGTTACTTGGCGGGAACCTAGAAAAGTGAGGGTTCTGGGTACAGATAGAGAGGAGGCAGCAAACTTAAAGGAGCGCAGAATGTGTCCCATTTGTTCTTTCACATTAAAAACTCAATTTTTCTGTACTGCTTTAAAGCCGATTTTTTCCTTGTCGCTTATAGTGTGACAATTTGGTATCCCCTATATTATCTACCAACAATTCAATTCTGTATAGTTTTACAGATTAGCAAGTTCGTTTTTCCTGCACTGTGGGAGGATATAAAGCTAAATTTTTCCTTGTCGTCACTAATAGTGTGACAGTATTATGTACTGTATGAGGGTTCTCAACCCTTGGACCATTGTCAGGTTGTATTTGGAACAACAGGCCAAGGTTGTAAGGAGGTACGATACCAAATGGCTGAGGACCTAATTAATAAAATATCTTGGGAATAAATGACATGTAGAAATGAACATTAAAATCACTGCAAAAAATATGTAAAGAACAAAGATAATATATTTATGTGTAGTGGGTATGTGTCTATATGATTTTTAAAGTAGTACTTGATTCCATAGTAGATTAAAAGGTTAAGAATCGCTGCACTATATTATTTATTTATCTATCATTAGCTGTCGTCTTCCGTATAGTTGGCAACACATTAGCAAGTCCATTCCTGCACTCTGGAAAAAGGAGGCATTTTCAAAGTTATCACTAATACTAAGACCTTCAGATACATACACTACTATATTACATAGCAAGCAATCTTCATAGGGTCCCCCTGGTTTATTTATTTAAAAAAATCAGGTGCCATGTTGGTAATACACGCTACTGATGTTAATAATCATGTATGAGAAAAAATGCCCACAAACTACATGATTTTAGCGGATTTGATCAATTAGTAAAAACAAAAAATACAGATCCAAAACATTTAGATTTAAGGGGGTCGGCACATATCTCTAGTATAATTCCACAATGACCTCAGATCTTATTTGATCCATAGTATTTATTTTTAGGATAAGTATATTATTATGTTCATCCTTCTTTAAGTCCCTCATCCTCTACCAATCGTCTAACCCCCGCTGCCTCTTTGCCACCTTCAACTCTCTTCTCTCCCCCCCTCCTCCCCCTCTCCCTCTCTCCATTTCTGCCAATGACTTTGCCAACATTTTCTACCTATTTGCACTTGTTTACAGTGTGAGTATGGCTGCTACTTCCTTACAACCTTGTCCTACATATACCCTACATACCACTAGACAGTGGTACAAGTAGCACTGGATGAGAACCCCTGTGATACTGGACCCGATTCACGCTTAAGAAGGCTTTAGGTTCTTAATTATACGCAACTAGTAGCAAGGCGACTCTCCTGACACCCCCCAGTTTTCAGCTTCTTAACAGACTATCAAAGGCCTTAGGGCTACTTTATCTTTAGTTTCTTAGTTGTGTACGTAGGGCGGCTAATTAGGAATTTCTGCCTAACCGCGCTCAGATTTCATCATTTAATTGTCTTCCTCCACACAATCTTCTTATCTTCAGTCTTAACTTTTCCTGCCATTCTTCCTTCTTACTTTTCAAGTACATTTACTGTTTAAATATTTTCATTGTTTATAGTAGAGCTAGAAGTGGGGCAGTACAGAGGAGTGCTGCAAATTTGAAATGTCAATAACACCAATTTAAAATTTTCATTTTGACCACTGGTTTATAGTTTTCGTTGTCACTGCATTAATCCTTTCATGACAAAGCTCAACTTTCAATGTCAGGTAACCAAAAATAAAGTTTTATATCTGACCTAAACATCAGCAGCAGATGGCGCTGTTACTCCCCTAATGACAATATTTTGTTTCAACTAGGACTCAGTTGCTATGTGAATTCCTGTTCATGTTATGAAATGCTGTTATAAGTTTCTAATTAAGGTTCACCAGTAAATTTGCTAAAAATTACAAAATAACAAATGCATTGGATATTTTATTGAATATTTTACTATTATCTATTACTATTTAACTTACATGTTAAATTAGTTTTTATATTTAAATGTGTCTAACAAGCAATGTAATGCTGTATAATACAGATGAAAGGCACAATTCCTCCCAGCCAGTTGCAAACACCAATCACAATAGTTTAAACTGTGGTACCCACAAACCCCCTTTTTGTAAAAAAAAAATATTCTATGCTTTTGTTTGTAGTACAGAGATACTTTAGGTTTATTTTTACACTATAACTTTCTATTTAGTCTGAATCAGCAACTTGGTGCATCCACCCAAGGAATGGACATGAAAATTTCCTGGTGACCTAGATATCCCCTAACTCCACAGACATAATAAAAATCAATAAAATCAATGTTTTTATTGATTTGGGTAAGGTTTAGAATTCATGTTAATGTATATACAATTATGTACAGAAATAAAATACAACATAAAAAAAACTTATTTCTCAATAGCTACACCATAGTATACATGTATACAAATGTAACAGTCTCTTTTACTCACTAACCTAACCAATAGAAAATTATGCAACTATTGTAGTAATGCACACATTGTAACTGATATGTAATAAGGCAAACTTTTTAAACAAGGGTATAGTTGCAAGAATGAAAAGAGCTGCTCTAACTTAGTGCACTTCTTGACTAAAACGCTTTTTCGCTCTAGTTATCTACCGTCTCTACTATTGCAACATTCTTCTCTCCGGCCTCCCTCTGGTCCGTCTCGCTCCCTTACAATCCATACTAAATGCCGCATTCAGACTCAACTTCCTCTCCAAACACACTGCCTACACCTCTCCTCTCTCTCTACACTGGTTCCAGCCCCTTTTTAGAATTCTCTTCAAGCTCCTCACCACAACTTACAAGACTCTCTCTTCCTCTACCGCTCCCTACCTCTCCTCCCTTATCTCCATCCACACCCCCTCCTGTCCACTCCGCTTTGCTGGTGACCGTCGCCTCAACTCCAACCTTATAACTACTTCTCGCTCCCGCATCCAAGACTTCTCCCAGACCGCCCCTCTCCACTGGAACAACCTACCACATCCTATCAGGAAATGCTTCAAACGCTCCCTTAAAACCCACTTCAGGCTAGCCCTACCCTTCCTCCACCTAAGCTTACCTGCCCTTCCCATCCTCATCATTGTGTCTCCTGTTTATTTGCCCCCTCACTTAGCATGTTGGCTCTCATGAGCAGGGTCCCCCTACCTCCTGTCATCATCCCTCATCACTTCCCACCTTTTTGTCTCTACTGTCTATCTCTCTCCTTATTCATCTGCTCCTACACACGTATCCAGCTTCTTTATTTTCCATATATATATTGTTCTGCTATTTTTGTACTGTATTTTATATTTGCAGTGTACCTTTATTGTATTCTTTATTCTGATTTTATACCTTGTATTAATATTGTATTCATTTATTCTATGATTTTATGTATTTATTCTATGATTTTATACCTTGTATTAATATTGTATTTTATATGTAACTATTGGCTTTCCTATTGCCTCTGTACGGATACCGTGTAGCGCCTTATAAATAAACGATAATAATAAATAATAAAAACTAATAGGCTGATCTTCTGCCTAAAAATTTTATAGTGTGTGTCATAGACCAGTTTGTTGGAATGATGACAAAATTGTCCAAAAGCACTCTGCAATAATAATCTGAATATTCAATCTGCCTATTGGGAACAACATAGAATGGCATGGATATAGCCTTTATCAGCCTATGTGTGGTTACTATTTGGTGCATCTGCATTTCTTTGTCAGGCTCTTTATGTTGCATACTGTTTCTGACTTTACCTGTATTTAAGTCTCCTGCAGGACCTGTTTGCTTTTCTAGTTACATAATTATGGAGTGTCCTTGTGTACCCATTCATCCCCCACCTCTATCTCTGAATTGGCCCTCCACAGTGGAGCATTAAAAATATGAATATGCATAAGAATATGCAAAAAAAGTAACATGAATTAACACAACCATACTTGCTTACATAAAATGTAACTACACAAATGTTACCTTTTTATGCTCTTTGTGTTAGTGTTTCTTACCTTTCTTTGGAAATAAAGTTTTTAAGGAGTAATCTAGAACTCCTGTGAATCTTTATTATTATTATATAATAAAGTGCAGGCATATTACATACTGTTGCATATTAAGGTGTAATACAATGCCGTAATATGTAAAATGGCCAAAGTGGCCTTCCAGATTTGGGAGAGTGGCAAAATGACTCCTCTTAAATGATTTTGCACACCAAACCAGGACTGAATCTTGAGTTTAAATGAGGAAAACAGGTGGAAATTTACACCTGGGTAAAACCATATTTGGCAGTTTGTAAAAAAAAAATCGCCACACTGTATGGACCAAGTGGTTCTTTTCTATGTTTCTAAAAAATAAAGGTAGCATTACATTAAATAAGTTCTTGTCCAGGTGTACTTTTGTGATACAGTACATTAACTTGTGCATAATTAACTTAGTAATAATAAAAATGAAGTTCACTATATAGTTGTCTTTCACTTTTATTAATACATGTATTGTTTCTTTTCCTTACAGGAGTTTGACCATCACTGTCCATGGGTAAATAATTGCATTGGACGCAGGAACTACCGTTACTTCTTCCTCTTCCTAGTGTCTCTTACATTGCACATAATGAGTGTCTTCATCTGTGGCCTTTTCTACGCCTTGGGGCATCCTGATCAGCTCAGAGACATCCCAGCGATTATTACGTATCCTTCCATAATAATCCATCCAGATATGCATTATTGCGTTTTATCTGATTTAGCTGATTGTTACTTACCCCCTTTGCTGCACAGTAATCAATATTGTTATTTGTTATATCTTAACTCAGAACCAGTATTTCTGTGATGTGCGTGGCTGGCTTATTTTTTTTTCCTGTCGCTGGTCTCACAGGATTTCATATTGTCCTGGTTTCCCGAGGTCGCACTACAAATGAGCAGGTCAGACACTCTTCAGGATATGTAATCTATAGCTTGCTGCTTTTTTTTTTGTTTTCCTTTAGTATTCCTATTTCTTCAACATTCAAGCCATTTTGTTATTTGTATTTTTCCCCTTTTCCAGGTCACTGGAAAGTTCCGTGGAGGAGTTAATCCTTTTAGTAATGGATGCTGTCGAAATGTGAGCCATGTGCTCTGTAGTTCTCCCCCTCCAAGGTATTTTGTTATATAGATGACATGATTTGTAGTTATTCTGTTTATCTTTTTCTTTTTCTCCCTTACTCTTAATTGCAGTGTGATTAAATCATTTTCGGTCTTTTTTTTTTTCCGTACGCTTTTTCTCTTTTTCCTTTAATGCTCTCTCACTCTCTTGTTCAAATTTTATGTTTAGGATTAGGTTACCTGATGGTTTATCTAGGCAAATTAGTTATTTTGTGGATATTTTTGTGTTTTGTTTGTATACATTTTTTTGGGTGACGTTATATATTTGATCAGCGTGGTAATCTGATAAGTTGTATTATTATTAATGGATATAGTAGTAAAGGTGGGTTTTAGGTGTGTGCCACAAAGACGGTTTATATCGGGTTGTCATCCTTTTAATACCTACCACCCACCTACTAATACCTACTACCATTATTAAAAATATCTACCTAAATGTATCTTTTTACTGAAACGTGTGTGTGATGAATTTCTGCATCTCCATTGATACAGGGTCTAATAGTGTGAGAGCTGCTTAAATTGAAGAAAGATAAACTTAAATGTGAAAACAATAAAGTATATTGTGAAGTAAATATATTTGATATTTATTTTCTTACCTTTGCTGTTTTCTTCTCTCTTAATGTCTTACGGGGCCAAAGCAACATATACACTGCCTGGACCAATGCATACACAGTGCCTGGATGTAGCAGTTCAGGTACTATGTATGTAACAAATGATGCTTGTGGCTCTTTTGTATATGGAAACTTAATTACCTGGACATTGTTTAGAAACTGAGTATACAATGTCCAGGTAATAAAGTTTCCATATGCAAAATATATACAATGTCCACTGTTATATAGCTGAATGCAGTGATTAGTGCAGCCTTCCTCCACCGCAAATTACATCATCAGCCACTAACAGTCGTGACCGCTATCAGGGCTGCCAAATCCCCCACCGCCCACCATTAAAGCTTAAATTGCCCACTAGTGGACGGCAGGGACCAGGTTGACTACCTCTGGATTATATGAGACTATTACTATGCATACTTTATTACATGTGATTTATATATTTATTGTGAGTTATATAGCAGCAATTGATGTTTCACTGGTAGTCCCCAGTTTTATTGATCATATACCCACTTTTGAGTTGGAAAAAGTGGGAAGAATTCAGAGAAGGTTGTGTATTTTCCTGTTTTCCAGGTAATGACTACTGCACATCATGTAAAGAAAAAG